>JABSTQ010010669.1:0-165149 GCA_013358835.2 Ixodes persulcatus
TGAGGATGGTCCCTGTCTGAGTATGGTCTGAGCGTGACAAGCTGGCGCCCAGAAAAGAGGAGAGAGGGAGGGAAGGGTGTAAAGAGGGTATCGGTAGCCAAGAGGTAGGCTCTGCGGTAGTGCCATGCCTTGAATATGTTTTCCCCAGGGTCGGGCGAAAGTGCGAGGGACTCTACTTCTTCGTGAGGAAAGCAGATTGTATTCTCAAATCTTGCTCTGGCCTGCACAGATAGTAAGAGCGCGCGTGCAAGGAGGTGAGGGTTTTCGTTCCCGTGTATTCCGGAGTGTCCGGATACCAGTGTATTGTGAGGTCGTGTTCAAAAACACGTAAGTGTTGCACGGCGAGTCTGAACTGCTGAACAGCAATGGTGGTGTGCCGAAAATCCGCACAAGCCCGATGTGCAGCTTGATGATCCGTAAAGAGGTAAAAATGGGTCTTGGTGTTGCTGTTGTTGGACGAATCGTTTTCATGTTGAACATAATCAAAACTAGCGTGCATTTCTGCTCGCGTTATGTGGACGGGTTTTATTGTGGCGTGGTGGAGTCGCCCCTGAGTTCACGTAGTGGTTTCAACCTAAGCCGTGGCAACACCTGTTCCCTCTTGCAGATGAGCGGCGTCCGTGTAAACGATGCGGATATGTCTTCCATTGAGGCGGTTTGGGTCCACTTGATATGTTTCTTGACGAATGTTCGTCTTGTTTCTAGTTGCTCGTGGGACATATGTTGTGGCGGCGGTGTAGAATCGGTGAAAATGGTGTGCTCCCAGGGCGGCGATAGTTGTGGGAGGGTTGGAAGCCTGGCAATGTCATGTCAAAGTATGTCTAGCGTGTTTCTTCCCTCGTGCGTGAATCAAAGGCAGACCCCTCGTGTGTGTGTCTCTCAAGGAACTCTGTGAGGTCGTTAATGTCGCTGCAGCTTTTCAGAGCTGCTAGCGGTGTGTAACAAGGAAGGAGCCCAATGATTTTTCGCCTTGCCTTGTGGTTAAGACGCTCTAGGTCTTGAAGATGCGTCCAAGTGACGGGGTGGTATGGCAAACCTTACATACTCTAGCGTGAATGAAGAGCGTGACAAACAGGCGAAGTTGCCGCTCTTTTACCCCCCTGGTTCGGTTTGAAATTTTGTTCAAGACGTGTAGAACCTGTTTAGTGGTTGCGAGAGTACGGTTATACCAGGAGTTTGCAGTGCCTTTTTGCTCGATGAGCTTTCCGAGCAGTCGGATTGAGACCTTGTGAGCATTGGGATGCTCTCCGCTTGATAAGCTGATGCTGTCTATGTTGGCTTCCTTGGCTTTGTCTTCCCCCATGAACCACGACTAACTCAGTTATGTCCGGTGCCGTTGCCAAACCCACTTGGATTGAGTATGCATGTATGGTACCAAGCGCCACTTGAAAGGTTTCGTTTTGTTTGCCTAATCATCCCGTTTGTTGCTCTGGTGGCGCAGTTTGTCGTAACGTTGAACACAAACATGTTCTTCATGGCTTTTTAGAACAGTGGCCAATTTTCAGTCGAGCTCTCGGTGCTTATGTTTGCGATCTCGAAGGCCGTTGACGAAAACTCTAAACAGGCCGACCGTACCATTCGAGGCTCCTGCTCTGAACAGCATGCCGGTCGTTGTCAGTTCTAATTGTGCTCTCGCTCTTTTCAGTCAACATACCTTGGACGCAGCCACGTGCCGCGGCTTGCAGATGTCCTAATTCTTAAACTGCACGCAGATATCTAGTCCCAGAGTCCAGTTATTGTGTTTTTAAACGTAATTATAAAAGAGGATAAGATTATTGTTGTTGCTTCTGAATGTCTTTTGCCACCTACTAAGGGAATTGGCCAAAAATCTGAATGCTAGACTAAGTTACTTATTCATAATGTTAAGTTTGAATATTCAAGCTGTAGGGAGTCAGTGAGTTCGGGAAGGCTTAACAAAGTGATCGTCTGAAAGCTGTAATAAATATTCAAGAATTTACGCCCTCTAACGGTCGATCTGAAAATAGTGCACTGTGGCGTGCGTAAAAAACACTCATACTTTGCGATCGAACTAAGTAAAGCGAAGCGAAAGCCTGCTGCACCATTTCTTGCCGATGAACGTGCTTAATCTGCAGATCCAAGCCACCCTAATGCTCACCCATAAATCCACCCCTGGCCACTACCCAAATGTTTGCCGTGCTTAATTATCAAGAGCCATTTCAATGCTCACGCTATGCTTGGGTCTAACCTATGAGCCGCACTCAAATATCTTCATTAGGAAAACTGCCAACTAATGTTGCTGCCAACATGCAATCTCCGAGCTACAAACGATCGCTTTATCCTTGAAATTACACCACACCAAATAAGTTTCTTAGTCAGCGGCGTTGCGTACGAGCATACTTGGGTCCCACTAGTGAGAATAAGCTCGTGTAAAGGGGAAAAAACTTTAAAACGTATTATCGTTGCATCGCCCCTTTAACTTTGTAATGCGGAAGGAGTATTGGTACCTTCAACAGTAAAACCTGCGTACTGTTATATCTGATTAATGTCGCAAACATTGTCAACCTTTAAACCACGTTTATTTTTCTATATGCGGAGCCAAGTAGCTTACTCTAGTGAGTTAGCCAATAACCATAGAGTTAAAGGTTATAAAAATAATGAGTGTGGCAAGGTTACGCAAGGTGCAAGCTTGGAGACTTTTCGCAGATCGGTATGTTGAGAATTATGAACCCTGCAGGTCGCGTACTCAATCTGCGCTCGAAGTGGCCACACGAGCTCCCGCTAGTAAGGTGAGCGATCTACGAAGGGTCACTATGACGTCATTCGTAGTTGAAATGAGCCTTAATGGAATTGGCATTAAAGTTTGCCGGGTGTCAGGCATATCTCCTACCGGAAGGTCAGATTGTAGTGAAACACATTTTCCGGATAATTTCATTAAATGTTTGCGTGTGCTAGAAAACAACAGATGCAGTCGCTGCACGCAAAAACGAAAGCACTTCCTAGTTGAATCACCTTCAATGGATTTCACAATAAAGTTTGCCGTGCGGCAGGTGCGTGCCCTCCCGAATACGAGATTCTACTGAATGTCATTTCCAGCTATTTCATCAAATGCTTCGTTTGGCAGAAAACAATCTAGGCAGTGGCCACACCCAAAAATGAAATGTTACTTCCTAGTTCGAATAACCTTCAATTGAATTGACAATAAGTTTGAAGCGCGGCAAGCATGTGCCCTAGAGCCCCTCTATTCTGAGAAAAAGTGGCGTCATTCATTGTTGTGGAAATGCTCGAACACGTGCCGCACGCGAATTCTGGGAAGAACATGGCGTCTGAAATCTAGCTCAGCGCTGCACTCTGCAGCCATGATCTTCCCAAGGGCTGCACACCTTGCGCTATTTTTGAAACATAAAGATACTTTAATGTGCCCTCCCGAAGACTAGATTCTAGTCAATGTAATTTCCAACCGATTTCATGAAATGTTTTCGTGTGGCAGAAAATGATCGATGCAATTGACACACACCAAAATGAAATGTACTTTTTCATCGAAGTTTTTGTCCCAAATTCATACTGCTGCCGCACGGCAAAGCACCCAAGGGGCGATGCAAACAAATTATTTTACTTTTAGTAAATACCACTTAGACTTATTTCTGACATTCTTAAATTACGAAACAATCGTTTCGTTTTTTTTTTCTCCACGCAATGGCAGTCACAAAGCAAATTTATCCCGTAGATGATGACGTCCAATATGCTTCTGTGCTCACAACAACAGCGTTTCGAGGGCTGTTTTTATGCACAAATGCATGGGTGCTCGACGGCAGGTTCTGAACTTGTCTGATAACACTGTGAATAATGTTTGTAATAATTATGTCTTCTCAATATCTAATTATGAAGGCTTTTCTGTCATCTCATTTTCATATGGAGACCATCAAAATTTGTAATAAAGTTTTACAGTCGGTTTTTGCCTTGACAGCAGACATGCAATATCTTCGTGGGTTCTTCCGGCGGCAGCGCAAAGCACGCGCTAGCCGCCGCTCCTCCGGAGACGGAAAAAACGAAATGAAACAGTAACTCCCGCCGCGAGGCTCAACCCTCGATATGGCGGTGTGAGGATCCGGAACCAACTGTGCGCACAATTAAACGGAATCAACCTCACGACTCTACAACCAGAAACGCACGGGTCATGCCCATCGCGTCAAACTGGCCTCCACGGAGCATTACACACGCACAGCCACCGATAAAGTGAAAACGGAAACTCTGTGGTTTTCTGGATTCCGATCTCTACACACCAGACATCGCGTATCCGGCACGATTTAGTGGGCATAGCCCCTAAATGTAGCCTCTGGCCACAAGGTACTCGTTGAAAGCGATCTTGGCCGGAACCACAAGAGCGCATACAGTACCTTAAAACGCTGTCAACTAACAAAGCTCAAAACCGCGCTGACAGCTCAAGCAAGGCAAACTGGGAGCTAGCATGCAGTCAAACCGAGACGCTTTAGTTTGGTGACGAACGACTAAACCTCCATTCTTAAGGTCAAGGTTCCGTTGGATTTTGGAAGCGATCCGCGCCCATATACAGCATTGATCAACCCTTGAAGTGCGCAAGCACGTGAACGCCAGCCCGTTGGTGTGGGAAAGGTGAAACGTAATCAAGATATAAGTTACGACGACGACGCGGTGTGTATCAGCGTCGAAGTGCAGGCCGGAACGCGTTTAAAGAAGTTATGACTGTACAGAGGATGCTTCAGTACATGATAAAACGAAGTCCGTAATTGGTCTATACCTGATGTTTTTACCCAGTTCTTTCGCTATTTTTGGCCTCGCAGAAAATGAAAATTCATCGGAAGTTTTTATCACTGTCATAGTCGCAAGCAGGTATGAAACACAGTCCCATATTGGGACCCTGCACCCTAAATATTCCTAAGCTAATATAGTTTTCTTTTTATGGACAGTTGGAGAGCATGGAAACGGCAGGAACGTCTTTCAGTTGCCCGTATAGAACAGCACAAGCGGAATACTTGAAGCAGCGCCACCTTGCAGTGCAAGGCAAGAATAGAAGAAAATGCTATTGCGCATGGGCAGATTGGGCGTCCCTCTCTGTAGACGTATTGCTTAGCCGTAAATGAAAACACGACCCGTTTCAATTTTGAATATTTTTGCCGGCTTCATTTTATTTAGAACTCAATTTCTAATCAATTACCTGGCCTTTGCCGTTAGGATGCTTCTGGCATGAAGCGCGTGACCGCCCTTAGTCACTCGGGAAGCAAGCGACCCCCTCACCTCCCCTTCTTGCCCATCATAATAAGCCTAAAATGCAAAAGCACATTCGCTTAGTTGGCTCAGGACTCTCTGGTTAGACAAATTTAAGATGCACTGCTACTCCAAAGAAATGAAGCTGATGAAGCTACAAGACTCCTCGAAACTTGTACCTTGTAACCCTGATCGTGATCAAAGCAGGTTCAAACCACTGTGTTGTCTTTAGGGAACTAAAACATAATGTGTTGTGCCCATTTTACAGGGACTATGATTACTAACACCAATAAATACTCATACACATTTATCAAATTTATTAATCAGACTCAGTACGTGAAGCAATCAGTTATCAGTAAATCGTGCGCGCATTTCGGGCTTGTCGAGATAAAGGAAACAAATTACAATGATGATGACAGAGGCTTCAGCGCCGCTCTCGGCGGTTTCCTGAACGTTAAGAATCGGCAGTTTGTCGGTCTCCCACCAGGTAACGCAACAAATCATGAAAACATTTTTTTTTTATTATCTAGGCTCTCTGTAATTGAATAAATTGGATACGAAACACGAGGGAAGTCAAATTACAGTAAAGGCTCGTTCTCGCAGTTGCGTCGACTGCGTTGCGCTGCGTTGCGTCGTGCTGCACAGAACCTTCCCATTGGCTTGTCGTAAGGGACGCCATAGCAACAGCTCGACGCAAGCATTCTTAATGTAATCAAACGCAACTGTGTGAACGAGTCTTCATGCATGTCTGTTTATTACAAACCGATTTATTATGCGTCTAAAACAATAAAGTCTAATAGGCTGCTAAAGTATTAGTACTTGGATAAATTAACAAAACCCCTCGTCTACATTTTTGCGAGACTCCGGGGCTTAACAGTAGAGCTTGCTAGGCTGTTAAAGTATTTATTTATATATTTATTTTTAGTGCGTACCAACGGCCAGCCGCCTAGGACGGTAGAGCACACAGTCATATTACAAAGGTGAAAACGACAAAGCAAATAAATCCAGGAAACAACCCGACGACAGCGCACTAAATCAGAGTTTCAACGCTTTTCTTGACTGATGTGATGTCATCATTAAATAAGTTAAGTCGCGTATCTAGATGATTAAAACAGTTCTGTATGCGAACTACGGGAGAGAAACAATGCATGGGATCAACGGCAATCGTGCGGTTATTGCGAAAATGTCTAACAGGCACATTTAGATTGATGCAAGACACAATAAAAGAACAGTCACAATATCCATGCAGACACTTCAAACAAAAATATGAGACCACATCTGCTGCGTCTTCTTTTTAACTCCACCAGTCCTAAGCGACTAAGCACATCCACATATGAGTAGGGCTCGGACAGGACTTGTCTTGCGTGAAACGTACGTGCAGATCGTTTTGGGGCACGCTCTAACGTCGCTGCAGCAGTGGCACTAAGGTTGTTCCAGACAACTGAAGCAAAGTCTAATCTGAACAAAATAAGGCTTCTGTGCAATAGAAAAAACATAAAAGATCGCGAAACACAGAACTAAGGCGAGTAACAATGCCCAACACTTTAAAAGAAGCTGACAGGATCATTCCAACATGACTGTTGAAGTTCAGCTTTTCATCTAGCATGGCACCAAGATCCCGCACAACCGACACACGTTTAATAAGAGCGTTGTCTAGACAGTAGTCAAAAATTCATTATTAATCTAAAGCGGCAAGTTCACTTTAAATTAATACGTTGCCAAACGTATTTATGCATATTTTTGCATGTCTCCAAGATTTAACACCTTATCAAATATTTTACCGCAGTTTAATTAGCTTTTAAGCAAAATTAGAACTTCCATGTTCTCTCTAGAACATAAAATATTGAACGTTTACAGCACAGTATTTGACCAACATCACACCTGATTTTGAAAATATTCATGAATATAAACAATTTTATTAACTGCAGGTTTAATTTATTAATACAATCTAATAGGTATAATCAGGAAAATATTCGGGCTGAAAGTTTTTTATTTTAGGTCACCATTGAAGGAGCTGTACAAGAATAACTTTTAAAAAGAAGAAACGGAAAAGAAAGAACATGCATTCAAAAAAAGCCCTTGCGCAGTTTTGCTATTATACATATTTTTAACAAGAAATTATCATCAAAATACTGTTAGCAATATAAGTCTTAGAAATTTGAAACTAGGCGAGTGAACGAGAGTTTGCGCATTCCTGTTGGCGACGCTAAAGACGCTTTGCAGCAGCTGTGCATGGGTGCCGCCGTAACCGACCTTCAGTTTTTGTTTCCTCTTATTTCATTCTTTTCACCTCATCTTTACCACAGCAGGGCAGGTTATTGCCATTTTAGGTTCTACTGCGTCGTTCTCCACAGCACTGACCTTTGCGGAGGCTCTTCAACGCCCGCTGGACTGGCTCCGCATCTGGAAAAGACAATTGAAGGTCAGCAACGGCGGTTGCAATTCGGCGCGTGTTAAAAGCGTCTATAGTTCTTCACAAACAACATCAAATGTAACATAAGTTTGTGAAATATTCGCTCCCCGCTTGTCCGGAGAAAGGGGCAGAGTCATGGTTGAGACTGTTTACATTTCGAGCCTGGTCTTCGGCGGCTTCCACTGCCATGGCTGCACTTTCCTGTTCTTTTTCACGCGCCTCAGCCTTGCACCGGGACCGCATCTCTGACTAAGTTTTTCATACATGTCCAAATCCCCACATCTTCCCGCCTCTCTGACCCCCCCCCCCTTCTAGCAATGTTGGGAAGTACTTTAAGTACATTGTACTTAAAGTACTACTTCAAGTAGGTTTAGGAAACTTGTACTTTACTTGAAGTACATTCTCTGAGTATGTACTTGCACTTTTCCCAAACTCCCCAAATTTGGCTTTGTTAAATTTGTATCACAAAATGATGCTTTGTCAACTCCAAAGAAATACTGGGAGGGATATTCTACTCTCACCAGAGACGTGAGCAGACGACGCATCTCTCCGCTTGTTCTGGGGGCGGCTTCCCCGTAGCTTTTTAACTCTGGCCACTTCTCGGTTGTTCAGCGCAACCGAGGAGGTTTAAAGCATTGGGAGAGCAAACTTAATCATAATCTTGCACCTGAAACTGTGGTGCGGGACTATTAAACTTTCAAGTCTAAAAAAAGACAAAAGAGGAGAACTTCACAATGTTTTCAGACTTTTTTTTTCTTTTCCATCGACTTGAAAGTTCCTTAATTTTTTCGCACCCCAATCTCAAGTGTCACATTAAGAATAATTATCACCAGCTCACTTTCACACTTACTGTTTTTTTTTTTATCTTTTTCCATTAAAGAGAGAACATTTCTCTCTGAGAGGATTGCTTGCGGAAGCTACGGGGCTGACGTCATGCTCTCTCCTAGTACATTTAAAACCCCTGGGTGCAACAATCCAGTGCAAGCGGCGCCCAATTCAGAAGAGGAACTTCTGAATTTGGCTAAATTCCTGTATATAACTACTCTGTGGCCACTTTATCAAATATTCGCCGCAGTTTTTTGAAAATAGGTCATGCACCCCTAATTACCCCTGAGCAATGCAACCAGTTAAAAATCACTGTATAGGGAAATTAAAGGACATCATAAAAAATTGTGTTAAAATGTTTGTACTTTGCTTTTAACGTATATTGTATTTATAGTACTTTACTTTTGAAGTATATTGTATTTATAGTACTTTACTTTTGAAGTATAGTGTATTTATAGTACTTTACTTTTGAAGTATATTGTATTTATAGTACTTTACTTATGAAGTATATTGTATTTATAGTACTTTACTTTTGAAGTATATTGTATTTATAGTACTTTACTTAAGCACATTGCACTCAGTGTACTTACTAATTTACTTAAAGTACATCACGTCTCATTTACTTTATACCTTACTTGATGTACATTACACCCAGTGTACTTACTACTTTACTTAAAGTACATCACGTCTTATTTACTTTGTACTTTACTTGACGTACCTTTTAGATTTACTTTACCCAACACTGCCTTCTAGATCATGTTTCATACAATCAAGAGGTAGTCTTCATTAATGGAGCCGTTACCAAACTCTGCATCGGAAAATCACGGTATTGTAAACACAATTTAAGCATCACTGCGAAGACCTACCACACTCAATAGAGAAATAAACAAGCACTCTAAAACCCATTGAATTAGTTATCTCAGAACCACCGCCAACATCTTGTAGAAAGATATAAAACCCCAGAAGTAACATTAAACTAGCCGATCTGATAATCGGGTTTTAAGAGGTCTTTTTCCCTTCTTTTGCTGCAGCCCCCCAGACACAGGTATGACGCACGTATGTCTGAAATAAACTATTCTATTTTATTATGTCCTTGACTTTTGAGTAGGGTCAATTACTTGTGCGGAGAAGGATAAAAAGTAATTTTAAAAAATTCTCAGATGTTTTTAAGAGGTAATGACACTGCAATATAATTGATTTCTTAAGGTCAAAAGCTCACCGGCCAATCTCTTTCCCTCAGCCTACACTAACAAAAAAATTAAAGCGCAACTTTTTTTGTTGCAGGTGCTGATTCGAATTACCCACATGTTGTCCTCATGCTATATAGAGCGAAAGATACAGGGAGAGGAGCATTCGTTACGACTTATGAGAACCTTTGTACCATCGACAAAGATCTCAAGATGTTCTTAGGATTCCTCTTCATATCTTTTGTGGTCGGGAACGTCTTTATGGAAAGCAGTTTTCGGCGTGTTCCGGAAATAACCGAAAGACAGCATGGGACGAGAAAAACCTACATGATATTTGACCCCTGCAATACGAACAAGCGTGAGACCACTTTCTTCATCAATCCACGTAGGCTGAAGAATGTTTAGGGGGTACCATGATGGTCGTTAGTAGCGACACGTCGGGTGCAATGTACACGGGGCGACACCATGGAGCCTTCGTAGACCGCTTTCCTACCTCCGCTAAGCTGTCCCGAACAAATACGCCACTACTGCGCGTGCGTGGAGCCAGCCTTGCCTTTCAGAGTCCAATACCTCGTAGCGAGTTGCGGAGAAAGTTGCGGGACAGCGGAAACGATCCATGAAAATTAAGTACTGTTAGCGCGAACGCAAAACCTACAATTAATTTGCTTTAGCTTTATTTTAAAAGGTTATTGCCGAGCTCGAACTTTTACGGGCTGGGTTAGATTCCGAAGTGAGCACTTTCCGCCATCATAGTAGTCTTTTATTGCAGCCTCTGGCTTTAAAGAGACGTAGGGGGGGGGGGGGGGACGGAGATCGCTTTTTAGTGCTAACCCAAAATGCTAACCCGGCTTTTTGCGCCGCAAAAATAACATAAACACCGCGGAGAACTCAATCTCCGTCAGAACGTAGCCCCAGCCGTTGGAGCAAGATGCCAAAGTTTCAGCACCAACCGTTATCTTATTCAAAAGTTATAAGTGATTTTTCAAATTTTTAATAGAAAATCGTAGCTCATTTTCGCCCGTTTTCGGTTTCTGGCGTCATCGAGCTCCATGTATTCGAGAGCTTCGTCGGCCGCCATTTTTTCATTGAATTTTTAAGAAACTCGCTTATAACTTTTGAATATGATAACGGTTGGTGCTGAAACTTTGGCATCTTGCTCGAACGTCTGGGGCTACGTTCTAACGAAGTTTGAGCTCTCCGCGATGTCTAGTTTATTTTTGGGGTGCGAAAATCCGGGTGCGGATTTCTGACAAACACCCGGTACATAGTGTATAATGCCCACTATTCGTTTTAGATATAATTCATGCTCGCTACTTTTCTTGCATATTCAATGTAGTTGTGCTTTCCTTCTAAAAACAAACGAGAGCATACAGCGGCATCACTAGGGTCAGCGGCACCCGGGGCGGTGGGCCACCACGACACCCCGCCCCCGCGTAGCCAGAGGGGAGGTTTTTTGGGTTTCAGACCCCCCTTTCCCCCCCCCCCCCCTCCCCCCGTTCCCCATCAACCCTGAATCGTGCCGACCATATAATATACACATGCATTTTGATCCCCTTTCTCCCCCTCCGCACACTAAGTCAGCCATTCCAGCCACCTCTGCCCCCCCCCCCCCCTTCCCCCCCACCACCCCTTCCGAAAAGAATCCCTGGCTACGCCCCAGGGGGGGGGGGGGGGGTGGCTAGATTAAAGAGAGCTAGGGTCATCTCAGGCTTAGGGAAGAGTTCGAAATTTCATGGCGGACGCCTCTCGCGGAGATCGGTCTTAAGTGCGCATGCGCGGCATTATCGCCTCGTGTTGCAACCGCGACCCAAAAACCACGTGACCCCGGTGACGCAGTGGGACTTTCTCTGTACTACAGGCTCTGTGTTATCTCGTTATACTATGGGAACTCAACGCCATCAAGCACACTGAAAGCCAAATGTGTGAACAAGCCTTTACAACAATAACAACATGTCGTGACCGAGCTCGAGACCTCAACAACCTACTCAGCCAGCGTAAAACACGCACACACACAAACACCATGGGCTTAACAAGATCATAACGCCAAACTTACTCTTAAATTATTTTAAGACAACCATGAACAAGAGTTTATAGACAAGCAGCCCCTGAAGAGTTTATAGTTTATAGACAACTCATCTATGGTCGTTGTTTAATAAAAGAATAACTTACTTGTTTTTAGGTTTTCTTTCGTCATATTATTTTCGTTCAGCTAGAACCCGTGTCCAATCGTTGAAAACACGACTACGGCGTCACCATCAACAGCTCAAATCTGTTAATCATATTTTATAATTATTGGTTTTAGTGGTCATGTTGCAATTGCAATATGGACGTCAATAATAATTAGAGGCGAGAGCAGTTTAAAAAAAAATTAGGAAACGTATAAAGGGACCATGAAACGATTCTGAAATCGAATTTCATCCACCGCACGTCGTAAAAGGTGTTAAAAGAAACACAAAAACACAAAAATAGGAAGTAAAAAAAATTCTTCTCTATAGAACTTTTAAAAGAAAACTGGACTCTTTTGCACCTTCTTTCCTTCGAAAGCTCTCTGACTTTTCACTGCGATGCATCCGCAGAATCGCAGCACGTCAGCCGAATCCACGTCGCCTATTGTAAAGCGCCTACCTTACCAGCACCGCGATCATAAACAATAAATAGCCGGCGAATGTTTCCTAAAAGTTTTGTTAAATAATATTCAGATCCACATTTTGTAGCATAATTAGAGATGTGACGAAAATTTCCAAATTTGGTAATGCTGAGAGCCAAGCGCCATCTATGGTGTGGTAAACGAAGGAACTACTGCGCTTGCGCAGAGGGCCGACAGCGTCGGTCGCGACGACCAACAAACGTTTATTTTTCTACGTGTTCTTCTCGCGCGTCCCGACTTCAAGCAGCAAGAAAAAAGTACTTGAAAAAGACCACGACAAACAAGAACGCTGGATCCATAAACACCCGACAAAAGCTACAACGGCCATGACGGCCACGAATCCACCGACCCCGACCAAGCGAGCTGGGCAGAATATAGGCCTACAGGCACTCCGACTCTGCGCAGCGTTGCTTCGACGGTACTTGGCCAAGTCCGTCTGCCCACGACCGTCTGACGTGCTGAATGAAATATGCCCGTGCGACACCCTTCCCGTATTACAGTTTGATCGCTGACCTCAATTTTAGATTAAGAGGTGAGGTCAATCTCTTCCCCTTGTCATCTTGTTTTCCGAGGCAGTGTTGACGAACACTGTCGTCGAAAAGGGACTCTCGTCGATTCTATCTTCTTGTTTTGTGTGATATAGAGCTCGAATAAACACCGTATAGATTACCTTCGTAACACGGTATCTAAACTTTGTTATTAGTAGGCCATTTTTATTCTGACACGACTGCACGTCATTGTCGAGCTATAACAGTTCGTGGGAGCTACGTGCAATGCCGGTCCAACCTTCCTTTGCCGAGTGTCACGTCAGTATCGAGTTGCAATCGTAAAAGATCGGTCCCGAAGCGCTTACCTACAGCGCGAATACAGCACTTTCATCAAACGCGCGCGTCCGCTCCGAGTGTGAGCAGGTATATACGTGGCTATTGCTGACACTGTCGTAGTTCAAACGTATTTTTTTAACGTCCGCTCGCTCCTGCATCTCCGAGGCCGCAAAAAACGCCGCGGCAATTTGTTTCCATCTGCGTCGCTTTGCAAACGACTGACACGGGCCGCCTTTTACCAACAATGACAGTTTGGTTGACTTCTGGAGTCTTCACCGAAAGACTCGCCGCACTTCCCAACAGGCATGCCGGCGTATGGGACTAGTCCCATGCTGTCGCTGTAGCGCAACATATCTCATTGAATTTCGCTCAGCTGCGATGTGTCCATGGCTATCGCGGCGATGAGAGGCGCCGATTCAGGAATTACGTCGGTGCCATCAGCGCAGTAAAACCTACCGGCGCACCCCCAACTCGCCGAAGCTAACGCTCCCATTCTCCTACTGCCGAGAGAACTTCCGGTTCCTGTGCCAGGGTACGTCACGACCGTCAAAATTTGCGCCGCAACTTGTTTTGCGGTCAGTTGGAGAGAAAGAAAAAGTAAATATTTCATTAATTTTTTTTGTGTAGAAGTTAATGAACCGAGACGAAAACGGATGCCTGTTCGGCATTCAGTGAACGTTAAAGGTTAAATGTAAAAGATATCTCACAAAAGTAAAAAGGTCTTTTCATGGTCCCTTTAATGCATTTTTTAGATATTGTTTAATATATACTTACGTTTTCTAGCCCGAATTAAATATTGGGCGCACAATGCGCGCAAATAAAAAAAAACGCGCAGTCGTTTATTTCACATCCTCTTATTTGTCGTCTGTATACCCACTATAGGACACACTGCCGATATCCTGGCGACGTCATTGAAACGACTACGTCACTCTTCTAAGGGTCATTGTGGGTAGGGCTTGCGGCGCGATTTTTGCGCGCAAGTTTTGAATCGTAATAAAAAACGTGAAACTTTATGTATTATTATAGCGAAGCCATTGCATTTTTTTCAATTTTTTAGTGGGACTACTTTCTAATATTAATTTTCGTCAATAATGCAGTTACAACTTGACCCGCAAGAGCAAGAAATAAAAGGATAATTAACATATTTTAGCTCATTAGCCAACTTACCACGGTGATTATCTGCTTATCTAATGTCCGCCAAGGCTAATAAGTCAATGATGACGACGGCACTCGTCTAACTCTCACCCACTTAAAAAAACAATGATCTTTTAGAATTAAAATCTGGCACCCTTTATATGTTCGTGGCACACCAGGGTACCAACTTCCTGTGGCTATGCGGTCAAAAGAACGGGGATGCGTAACCTTTTCCCTTCTCTGAAGAAATGCCACAGAAAGTTGTTCCCTCGTGTAGGTGGTTAAGGCTGACAACATTGAGTAATATAATTATTTGGTTCCTGGAACGCGTCTCCGACTAAGGTCATCTCCGACTGGCGTGTTTACCGCGTATAACAAAGTGGTCCCTCCATTTGCGAACAGTGACGTCATAAAAGTGTCACGCTGTCGCCCGTCGCGATCCTGGCGGTGCCCCAGCAGCGGTGGTGTATGTGGCAGACCCCTGTCCTGCTGCGGGTCGTTCTTCGGTGTGACAGTCCACGGAAGTTGCGGCAGCCACGAGTTGGGACGCCGCGACGACAGTGACACTCGCGTTCGATTAGGGTATTCGCCAGCATTTCTACGACCAACCGCCAGGATCGCGATCTCCGACAGCATGGCACTCTCGCTTCTGTGACGTCATTTGTTGCCACTTCGGGACCACTTTTGATGTAGGGGCAGGGACGATAAACGCACAAGGCACCGTAGTAATATAGCAGGCCGCCTTGTCCAACGTGGGTCTGTGCGCTCTAATCTTGTTTTAGTGTTCAAGCAGTCACCGTAATACACTGATCATAGAGCAGTTTATTATGGTGACTGCTTGGACGCAGGGTGTGACGAAAGAGCCCCGAACATCTGTTTTCACCCCAGAATCAATGTAAGATAACTTTCCGGAAATATATAATGGCCCCAGCGTCTGCTTTACGCGTTGTGACGCTCGGATGTGCGGCACGTGAAATTATCCAAGAAGCAAAGACAAAGCTGACGTTGGGTTAACAGTTAGTGATTTCAGAACGCAAAGAAAGCAGACGGAAAGCAAGACAGAAGATGTGATGACCTTTGTTTCCGTTCGCTTTATTTTGTGTGTGTTCTGAGCTCCTAATGATAAAAAAGAATGAATCGTACCGCTACCAGGATATATGAAGCGTTCCAGCCAGCACGAGCGTACATCCAAAGAGCCCCACAATTCCCCTCTTTGCGAGGCCTCCTGAGATTTTCCGGAAAGGTATATTGCGGCAATTTCCGATGGTAAATGGAAAGAAAGAATCGCGACGCGCGTCAACATTAGTTCGTCTCTGCGTTGATGTCTGACTTCACTGGACGCCATATTTTTGGGTGCTGTTTAGAGCGCGTGCTCAGAACGAGCGCACATGAAGAGGTTCCTAAGACCGGCAATCTTGATGATGCGAAATACACATTGCAACGGAACTGCGGAAGCTCGCCGTCAGCACGCGCCACCTTGGCACGCGCTCAGCCGTCGCTCACACAGCTATGGGCGCCAGTGAATAATTCCTATACTCCGTTCACCCTTAAAGGGGCCATGAAACGAATTTTGGGCTGGGATAAATGATTTTAAATTGGGACTTTACTAATCGCATATCGTTTAGTTGGCCAAACGAAAGAGGGTAGAAAGTCAACAGCCAGCTTTTCGGTATAAACATTTGAAAATATAGCGGACTATTTTGTACCTTCTTTCTTTCGAAAGCTTTCCGCCTTTTTACTATGATACATCCGCGGTTCCAAAAGCGCGTCAGCGGTGCCAACCTGACGTCAGCCGAGCCCAGCTCACGCATTGGACACGAGAACTGCGTCACTCGGACGTATCCGCTCGTCAACAATAAATTCGTCGACGAATATTCCGATTCGCGTTCGTGGCCAATGAGTGCCCTCACGGAACTTATCGTCACTGGGGAATGACAAGTTCTATGGTGTGCCTAAAAAGCACAGTGGAAGCTAGGGGTCATCGCACCGGTGCCCAAGAATGTCACGGCGACGTGATTTCACAATTCGCATTTGAGTTGAGGATTAAAGCTAAGGAGGAAGAAGTAGGAAAATCGTTTCATGACCCCTTTAAACTTAGACTGCACCCAATAGCACAAGCACGAGAGCTTGAGTTTGCTACTTTGAAGAGTTCTTCGGAAGATCGAGCGCTCGCGCTAGAATCGCATGTCCATAACCTCCTCTATACTCACAAAGCCTGGCAGTTTGGCGACGGAGCCATGGAGTGCCCGGTCCCAGATTTCGAGCGCGAGGATCTGGTAGCACAGAATATCGAAGAACCGTTTCTCGGGGAACCTGAACATCAGCGCACAGCTTTTGCAGCGGCGAGGATTCGAAACACACTTGTTCACTCGGGAAAAGTGTGTTTTGGCGTCTTCCCGAGCGGGGCGCCAATCACGTGGGTCTCCCAGTGTTGCTAACCGTAGGGTAATTACCCGACTTGTAGGGTATTTTAGGCATTTTTGGTACATTGTAGGGTTGTAGGGCCGTGCGGCCATTTCCCCGCCAAAAGTAGAGTATTTTCAGACGTTTCTTCTTCAACGGCGAGCATAATACAACCAGCAAAAATACAGTAAAAAAAAAGAAAAAAAAGAGCTGCCGTGCAAGTTTGCATAGCTTTGCAACCCGTGTGCTGCCACACCACGACATCATGCAAAACGAAAGTATCCCAGTTGCAAGACGTGCTAACATAGAGCACCACACACCAAGTTGGAGAGTATTCGAGAGCTGGAGCAAGTGGGAGAGGTGGGAGGAGTGGGAGTTGCGCAAAGGGAGTTTGGAGCCATAAGAGCTATCTTCCCATTAGGCATGTTCCCACCAATTTTTTTATTTATTTTTTTTTTTTTTGATGACTGGTCCATCCGGTGGTCCTTGTTACACCTGCGAAACACGTGGCTCCGCGGGCGAAACTACCGCGATCCTACCAGAACTGGCAGCCACCTGTTGAACTGGGCTTTTCTACGGGCTGACGTAAGGTGCTGCAAATAACCATAGCTGGAACTACCACTCGTCCTAGGCATTTCTTTTGTTTTGTTATGGCACGTTGCAACTAACTCTTTCCTTACCACGCCCATAGAGCGTCGATCACCGATGATCAATGAGCTTTAGCAACGTTTTAGCGAACGAAACCGAAACCATGACGTTTCATTGAATGACACTTTAGCGAATACAGAAGAGCCGCCGGTTTCCTATCCTCCCCTGGTGTAATAGCCTAGTTTGTCGAAATAGTACCTTCGTTTGACAAATTCCTAGGCGGTACACACAAAGAAGCTAAAATACCGCTCGAATTAGCTTCCTTTTGTAATGAGCCGCCTTGTCTGTCACAACGAGTGCTGGTCCCACGTAGCCCAGTTTTTAATTTGACGACAAATCGGCTTAACATGTGGGTTGTGGATGTCTGTGCGCTCGCTACATCACTGTTGCGCTAATGCTACACAACGCACATGCAAGCATGGTGTTCTAGAATAACGCAGATATGCGCGTGCATGTGTGCCCTGTTGATTTGTGCTGTATTATTTTTACCCTGTATCATCAAATTCCATGCAACAGTATTATTTGAACAAGTTTTGCCTCGTACGGTAAAATGTAGGGTAATAAGAAACATTCGTAGGGTAATGTAGGGTTTTCTGGACTCTGGCGTGGAGTATTTTCGAAAAATAGGTTGGCAACACTGGGGTCTCCTCTCATCCGTTGTCTGCCGCTCCGCCTTTTCCATTTCGGTGACCGCTTCTTGTGGCGATCTGCCAGGCCACTGATCTCTATTGTAGTAGGCTGGATCGCGCAACGCGGCCTCGGCAGCTGTAGGGTGCCTACATGTCTGTCTGTCTCAGGGTGAAGACATCCATTGTTGCACTGAATATGCCAGCGCGTGACGCTCTCGCGCACTCGGTGCGTGACTTGGGCGATAAAATGGCGTCTATGCATTAGCCAAAGCTGCGCGCTCGAGCTGAGTAACACCGTATTGTCCGCACTTCGAAATGAATAAAAGAACGATTGGGCGTGAAAATGGCTGAGATGTCAACACTCAAGCAAAAGCGCGCGTGTGTATGAAGGCACTCTAGGCAGCTGGGCCGAGTGTCGCCCCTAGCGGCCATTGATTGACACCACCAAATGCTTGGAACTCGATGGGAAGCCAAGAAAATGTGCCATTTCCCCCGTTTCTAAGCTGTTGCCGGCACTGAAACGTTTTCGCTGCTTTTCAATTAGCCCGTCAAGTAGCACGCGTACAAACATTAAAACTGACAGCCCTCGCTGTTGTTACAAATAAATATTTTGTGGTGGAGAGTGACTACGCGGGGCGAAAACTGTAGTGCAGCTCAATGAGGCGATAGTTACCTAGAGTTACCGCGGAGTCAATGGCGGTTTCGTTGAGTTGGGTTTAGCAGACGACAAGCTCGAAGGCTTCGCTACGCGGAATTCGCTCACTCCCAAAAAGCCGCTGTCGAGATGGAACTTCTTTGTCATTCATCAACTTCTGGGCTTTCTCCAGAGGACGGTCTCATTGACGGCAAGTTCCTTTGTTTACTCCACTACGAGAGCTGGCTTGCCAGTTCAGCCGTAGGTGCTCCGGTACGTTTGATTTTTTTAATCGGCGTTTGAACGTTTGACAAATACCGATTCGATTTTCAAACACCCGACATAAGGATCGCAGCACACCATAAAATACCTCCGAGCACAGCGTACATGCTTCAATATTGTTACTTTTGTGCGTTCCTCCCATAGACTTGCGTGTAATGCCTGGTGACAAGCAATGGCCGCCGGTGGTGACACCGACGGGCTCCCGATCCGCGATCCAGCCTAGAGAGAGAGAGAGAGAGAGGTGTTGAAAAGTAAAGGAAGCCTGGAAGAATCCTACTACAATAGAGATCAGTGTGCCAGGCTTTGTCAGTATATAGGAGGGTATAGCATGTCTCAAGGCCAGGAACGCGGGCTAGCTCGCGCTTGTATAGCTTCGGCTGCAGTCTCAGCTTAAAGGAGCGGTGCAACGATATTCAATAGACCGATCTCACCAGCTAGTTTGAGTACGCCACCGCTGCCGACATGCATCATGGGAGCTGTAGTCTTTCTGCACGCGCGACAACCCTGCTGGAGGTCTGCGCGAGCAGAGCATGAGGCGGCATGAGCTATCTCGTGAACTGGCGTGTGCCTTCTACGAACTACAGTTATGGCGGCGTTACGCATGCGTGGAACGCTTGGTGAGATCGGTCTATTGGAGTGTTTTTCACTTTACACGAGTTTACTGGCACTAGTGGGACTCAAGGATACTCGCACGCAACGCCGATGGCCAAGAAATTCTTTTGTTGCGGTGTAATTTCAAGGACAAAAGCGATCATTTTCATTCAGTCTCTTCATTGCAAAATTTGATGAGGTAACGTGGGGATCGCAGTACACCCATATGACGATATTTGAATGGTGTTCATAGATTGGACCCGAGCATTGCGTGGGCACTCGATTTGGGCTCGTGATAATTACTAGCTCGAGAAGCATTCGGGTAGTGGCCCGTGTCCAATCGCTGCAACGACGACAATAGCCGAGCCATAACAATGTCTGGAACTCAGCGCGTGTCCTGCGCTTAGCCAACCCCAGCGCGTGACTATGATCAACATTGGCGGCATATAATCGGCTCCAGATCACGTGGCCGCTTGTTTTGGCTGCGAGTTGAGGGGGTAAACGCTGCTTGTTTTTCTTTGATTTTTTCAGGGACTTCTATTGCGTGGGGTGAAAAACAAACACGTGTTTCATAGGTTATTAACGTCAGGGATCCGTTCTAAGCGGTATTTGCGCAAAGTACAAAAATTGTTGCATCGCCCCTTTAAGGGTGAACGGAGAATAGTCTACGATTATATTAAGCGCCAAGAAAGGAGCGCGCGTGCACGTCGGAACGCCGAGCTTTGGACCGGCTTGCAATAAAAAAATAAGAAACAACGTCTCACTGAGACTTGGGAAAAGAAAGCACTGCCGAAGCCAGCGCACGAGTTGAGCGGGACTCAAACCGCGTCCCAAGACGATCGCGCCCCCCAGCCTTTGCAGTCCTTTCTTTCACCTAGTCTCACCTAAGACGCTGTTTTACAAATTGGCCGTGGTTGCAACGATTATACTCCGTTCACCCTTAGGCTGAGACCAGAGCCGTGCACTCTAAAATAAATGGTAACACCTTACACCCTTTTGTCTTATATCATGCACCCCAAAACTTTAGTTCGACGTACAGCGCACTATGGTCGAACAGACGCCCCACATTTTACAGGCGGCTTGATAACGGTGGGATAGAACTTATTAAATAGCTAAAGTACATATCGAAGACCACAAAAAGAAAACACTGAGGTTTTGCAGTAGAGCCAAGAGAACCCCGATTTTTTTTTTAGTCAGTAACACGTACATTAAAGGGACACTGACAGGGCATTTATGCTCGCCGAGATTTTTAGTCGTACATGACATATGAGGGCCCAACTACCCAGAACAAAATTTGCGGCTCGAAATTCGGTTTCTTTCCGCCCGAAAACCGCCGATCAAGAACTAGCCGGTTCGAGTCTCGCTCACTCTCTTTTCCTAAGGTATCGATGCGATTACCAAATTTAATCGAAGTCGTGGGTCATTGAAGGCACACAGTCAATATTAAAAATAGAAATAAATATGAAACCCATTTTTTCTGGCTTCTAAAAAGCTGCAATAACGTTGATTAAAAAAAAAGGTGCACACACAACCGGAAGCCTCTGTGCGTTCACTGCGTAGATAGTTCTCAACATGGCGTCGTCAGCGTCGTATCGCGTATCGTGGGACTGGGACTAGCGTGCTGGACGGCGATGGCAGGGGACGACGGGCGTGGGACCTCTACTTCGTTCGCGGTACCGGCGAATCTTTCTTCCTTCGAAAGAGAAATCTTGGATAGAACAAAACAATTAGGATTCGTCGTCGTCTGCTGCGCGGCAGGAGAAAAAAAAAAAAAAAGGAGGAAAAAAAAAAAAAGCGCGGTCGGGTGTAGCCACGTGACTTCCGCCACTCCCGCTATCCTCTCCACTTCTCCGTTTCGGTTTCGGTTTCGCGCAGTTGCGTTTTTTGGCTTTATTAAAAAAATACGCTACTCTGTTGCAAAATATTAATTGGGTAGTCCTCCGACACCATAATAAAGCGCCTGGCAAAAAATGAAAAAAATTTTTTGGGGGGTGTCAGTGTCCCTTTAACTATTTCATTAAGTTGTACCACACGGCTATCAAGCCCCTCGTGAAAGTTAGTACCGTCAGGTCGAGGTCAGTGCGCTGTACGTCGAACTAAAGTTTTGGGGCGTCTTATAGGGGACAAAAGGTGTAACAATACACCCTTTTTTTAGAGTGTGTTTACAGAGAGTTTGGTCTATGGGAGGCGCGGGCAGAGCCAGGGCGTCACCAGACTCAGAAAGTGCTCTCTTGCATGCTCTCTTGGCCAACCAGAAGCTTAAAAGAATCCCCTAGTGGTGGTAGCGAGAAACTGTTTTAATCAAAGGTATATGTTCGTATGTGGTTTTAATGAGCGCGTAAGAGTGAAGTGTATTTACACTTCGTGGCTGAAAATAGGGTGCACGTGATGTTTCGATCATGATTATGCAGAAAGATGTAAAAAACGAATGCGCCGCTCAACTCTGTTTTTGCTCGGACAGAGTTTGATCGCTCGGAAGGCAGATTCCCAGCCCTCGGCGCTTGGCGTACAGATTCATTTCATTTCATTCATTTATTTCCACCTTAAAGGCCCAGTCAGGGCATTAGATAAGGGGGGGGGGGGCAGTACGACACAATAAATCAACATATAAACGCAATAAAATACAGTAATATGCAGTCAGGAAAAATTGGAGTAGAAGTTATACATAATGAAAAGAAAAGAACACTCACAAAACATGGGTTTGAAGCGTATTCAGGAACGCTGTCGCGTCGCTAATGGTGACTATCGATGATGGCAACTGATTCCGTTCGGATATGGCGAGAGGAAGAAGGGATTCGTTAAAAGCTTTGGACTTACCAGAAATTCGTTTGATGGCACAGGAGTTATTTAGACGAGACGACATTCTTCCTGGGGGTGATAATAAGGAGTCCCTGAGGTCTGGGCAGTGGTAGTAAATTTTGTGAAGGAGGCAGAGTCGAGAAACTTTCCTTCGTAGGAGCAGAGGCGTCAGTCCGAGTTGATTTTTCGAAGAAGACACACTGGTGAAATGATCGTATGATTATAGGATGAAACGAGCGGCTCGGTTTTGCACTGCTTCTAATGTATTGATAAGGTATGCTTGATGGGGGTTCCAAATTGCAGCGGCATACTCTAATATAGGGCGAATATACGTTTCGTAGGCTAGTTTCCGGACATGTGGGGGTGCATCTCTTAGGTTTCGTCTCATGAATCCGAGGGTCCTGGATGCTTCTGCAGAGATGGCTTCAATATGAGTTTTCCAAGAGAGGGAGGATGTTAGTCTGATACCGAGATATTTGTACATGGGAACAGCTTCAATCACATCGCTGTCAATGGAATATTGATATGTTAACAAGGACTGTTTTCTAGTGAATTGAACTAGTTTGCACTTAGCTTTATTGAGCGACATCAACCATTTACCACACCAGTGGCTAACCTCCTTAAGATCATTCTGAAGCTGGTGGCTGTCGTTAACCGATGAGATCTTGTTATATATGACACAATCATCGGCAGAAAGCCGTATTTTAGAGGAAATGTTACATGGAAGATCGTTAATGAATATTAAGAAGAGCAGAGGGCCGAGGACGGAGCCTTGCGGAACGCCTGACGTAACGCTCGTTAGACTTGATTCATGATCGTTAATGGCTGTGTATTGAACACGAGATGCGAGAAAGTTTCTAATCCAGGAGAGAACTAAGGGGTCTAAATGCAGGGACGATAACTTGGAAAAAAGACGGCGATGCGGAACACGATCGAAGGCTTTTGAGAAGTCCAAAAATATGGCATCTGTCTGTACATGAGAGTTAAGGTTAGTATGTAACTCATGAACAAATTCGCACAACTGAGTCTCGCAAGAGTAGCCTTTGCGGAAGCCATGCTGTTGTCTAAAAAGAAAACTGTTTGAGGACAGATGAGTCATTATGTGAAAAGTATAAGATATGTTCAAGAAGTTTAGATGATATGCATGTTAAAGAGATGGGGCGATAATTCGAGACGGAAGACCGAGTTCCTTCCTTGTAGATGGGAACTACCCTACCGACCTTCCAATCGGAAGGAAGGAAGCTTTCAGAAAGTGATTGGTTGACGATGAGGCAAAGAAATTTGCTCGAAATTGCAGCAGTATTTTTAAGGATTTTTGCATTGACATTGTCAGGGCCACCTGAGGATGAAAGCTTGAGTTTAGCAATTAGAATATTAATGCCAATTTCGTTAACAGAAATTGGTGTCATGGAATCATAACCCTCCACAGGAACGATGGGAATATTACATGAACTTTCATTTGTAAATATGGAAGAAAAGTATTCATTGAACACTTCAGGGCATTCACTCTCTTCAACAGGTTCACCGTTATGGTGTACCAGGTTGATAGTCGCGGGACTGCTTTTGGGCGACATTAGCTTCCAGAATTTCGTGGGGTTGTTACGCAATATTGTTGGTAAATCTTGAGAGAAAATTTTGTTTTCGATAGTCTAAGGTTCTTCGTATAGTTTCTAAGTGCATCGTAGTAAGAGTCCCAAGCACGAGATGAATTAGATCGCTTTGCCCTTGCAAAAAGTCGCTTTTTCTTGCTAGATAATGACCTTAGCGTTTTGTTATACCATGGTTTGGATGAGTCGGTATGAATTCGTATGGTAGGGACATACAGATGCACCAGGTCAACCATCTTTTTCTTATAAAGAACCCAGTTTTCTTCAACAGATCTTAAGAAAAATTCGGTTTTAAATGTGCCATAGAAAGTTAATAACTCGTTGTTAATTGCTTCATAGTTAGCTTTATTGTAATCGTGAATAATTTTGCAAACTGGGCTCTTCCCAACAACAGGCAGTGACAGGGCAACGTGTAAGATTTTATGATCAGTCAGACCTTTCAGAGAGTTGGATTGACTTCACGATATCAGGCGATGTAGTTAGGACGAGATCAAGAATGTTAGATGATCGTGTGGGCTCGTTAACTACCTGCGTGAAATTGAATGTTAGACACACCTCAAGGAAATCTACAGAAGCGCGTGACCCTTCAGATGACAAACTGACCCAATTAATCTGTGGGAAATTAAAGTCACCAAAAAGCAACAGATCAGCTTTGGGAAAGCGGGTTTTAATATCAACTAAAATAGAGGACAGATTGACAGCAAACAGTGAGTCACAGTCAGGTGGTCTGTAACAAACAGCAAGAATAATCTTGTTGGAAGGGGTGCTAAGACATACAGCAGAAATTTCAATGTTGCAATCTAAAAGTCTGATATCAAAGCAAGGGATATTCTTTTTTATAGCGATAAGAACACCACCCCCTCTTCGAGTCTCTCTGTCATGACGAAATATATTCCAATCAGCATGAGAACAGAAGATTTCGCTGTCATGAATGCTAGAGTTAAGCCACGTTTCTGTTAAGATAACGATATCTGACGCGCTATCTTCCATGATGCCATGAAGTTCGTCGCGTTTCGGGATGATACTTCGTATGTTAGTAAATAAGACCGAATAAAGTCTGTTTTTATCGCGAGGTTCAAAGCGACAACTAATGGACTTTGTTTTTATTGTTTGCTACGCGTTTGGCTCGTTATGCTCGGGGACGTTAAGCTCGACAACAGATTGGGACTCCTCGCTATAGCAGTAGCGCTTGTTTCCAAGGATCAATTTGTCAAAACGTATCTTGAAGGGGACGTTTAGGCTTTTCCCATACGCAAAAAGTCTGCTTCGAGCCAGCCGTATTGAAGTGGAGAAGTCCTCTCTGATAGCAAAGGCAGTACCTTTTAACTTAAACCCACAAGCCAAAGTACTTTCCTTGCCCTTGAAACGAGCAAATTTGACAATGATTGGTCTATTTGTGCCCTCCTGAAAGTGACCTAGACGGTGCGACCGCTCAAGATTAGTGGCGTCCAAGTGCAGGCCCAATTTTTCGGAGCAGAAAGCAATTATCTTTTCCTCAGATTGAAGCCACGTTTCGGATGGCGATTCAGGACAGCCAAAAAACAGCAAGTTAGATCGTCTAAGTCTATTTTGCTGGTCTTCACATTGTTTTCGAACATTATCCAGCTGAATGGAGCTGAATGGAATGGGAATGGTTATGTTGATCGTTCCGCTATTCGCACTCTTCCACCATGATTTTGGATGACCGTGATTGAAACATCACGTGCACCGTGTTTTCAGTCACCGAGAGTTACTCCGATGCACTTATCAGGTTTGTTTCTCGCGACCACCGCCAGGGTATTATTTCCGGCTTCTGGTTGGCCACATTCGAATTTCTGAAGACGCCCTGGAACACGCCCAGCCCGCTTTCGGCCAATGGCGCCTCCTCATTCGTCTCCTATAGGAAGTATTCACTGGCGGCCATAGCTGTGTGCGCGACTGCTGAGCGCGTGCTGATGGCTAGCTTCCAGGGTTCATTTTCAACGTGCATTCCACACCGTCGAAATGGCCGGTCTTAGCAGCCTATTAATGGGGGCTCGTTCTGAGCATGCGCTCTAAGCAGCACCCACAAATATGGAGCCCAGTGAATACTCCTTATACTTCCCAACGAATGGCCAAACTCTCTACATATACGGCTCTGGCTGAGACTAGAAGTAGCCTTCAGCGCGAGCTCGCTGGCTTCCGCAGTGTTTTGGTTGCGCGTGCCTGCGCGTTCACACTTGTGTTAGCAAGGGCAGAGAGCTCACGTTGAAGGCAGAGCTTCTAGTCTGAGCTTAAAAAGCCTCTGACACGCCGCAAAAAAAATATTTTTTTTTTCATTCTAGGCGTTGAATTGGCATATCAGGACATTACAAAAAAAATTGTTTCACTGTTGAGTTGAGTAGTTTTTTTTATAAAAAATAAAAATACGAGGCCCAATTCAAAGTTCCCGCCGTGCACTGTGACGTAACAGTGTACCGCAAGGTGTCGGGGCGGTCAGAAGGGAGGCATCGCCGGAAGTCACGTGAGTTGTATCCCTCCTCGTGCTTACCGCGAGCGCGTGTAATATTTGTTTTAGAAGCAGACAAGGTTTCTTTTATTTGCTTTTCATCGCTTAATGTTGCTGTAAAGGTAGAAGAAGCGGAGTCAGTGAATTGACGTGATCAACTACAATGCCATTTCACCTTATGATGTACCGCAGGAAAGGCTAGAAGCGCGAGCTCTTTGCTCTACGGCACATCTCGGCGTCACAAGCTCTCGTGCATTAAGGACAGCTGCCAACGCTATGAGCTCGCGCTTCTAGCCTTCGCTGCGGTACAGCAAAAGGTGAAACGGAGTTTAGAAGGTGCTGTGTGAGGGACTGTCCCGGTATTTCAGCAACTAAAGAAGAGATCACACTGCATGCATTTCTGAGAGACATACATCGGCCGCATGAGCACCTAGTAAACATGTTCAACTCATGTTCTAGACAACATACGTACTTTGTCCTCGACGTTTACTTGTACTTGGTACACTCAGCAGTTCGTATTCCTTAGACGGTAGGCATCTTCAGCCTGGAGAGTATCCGATGATTCAACGACCTCGGTGTCTCAACCTTCAGCAATGCGATCGGGCGTGTCGTATGCTAGCAATCCTAATTTCTGCGAGCGTTCTCATTTTTTTTTAAAAACTTGATAGCTTGTTTTGCGCCCAGTATAGCCCTGTATCATCGAACTGACGGCATGCAGTCGTACACTGGCTTGTACTCGCAACGCTTTCGTAATTGACCTCCATCACGTCGATCCACTGACTCTTCGTCCTCAAATTTTACAGCTCGCAAACTAACCAACGGTGCAGGGATAAAGAGCTAGTGGAACTGAAACTTCGTTTTCTACGATTGCTTGTACGAAGAGCAGAATAAAAAAAAATAAAAAAGTCTTAGGCACGGTCGCGGAGAGCACGAGGAGTGAAACTCACGTAACTTCCGGTGAACCCACGTTTAGTGACGTAGGTCGATGCCTCCCTTCTGTCCGCCCCGACACATTGCGGTACACTGTTACGTCACAGTGCACGGCGGGAACTTTGAATTGGGCCACGTATTTCTATTTTTTATTAAAAAAACTATGCAACTCTAGAGTGAAACAATTTTGTTGTAATGTCCTGATATGCCAACTCAACGCCCAGCATGAAAAAAGAAAAATTTTTTTTTTGGCGTGTCAGAGGCCCTTTATGGGTGAACTGAGTATAGTGCGTAGACCTAAAGTTAGCTGCCCTTGTCTCCATTTTACTTGTCGAACGCGTTAGAACGCTGCACACCGGCGTGCGGCGTCTGGCTGTCGCATTCGACCGCGTTCGTCAAGTGCAGCGGAGACAAAGGAGGCAGCTAGCTTTGCGTCTACCCACTAATCGTTCCAACCAGAGCTCGGCGTTCCGAAATCCCCGCGTGCTCTTGTCTTCCCCTCTCCCTCACTTTTTCGGCGCATACAATTTATACTTTGTTCCCCCTTAACGGTTTCAAGCTGGTTTGAAATTTGCAGTGAAGCGGCCCTGATCGAGCGTAGGAACGTGGAGGAAAAATGCTTTCCAAGAAATTAGAATTATTTGGGGAGCCAAAAGCAACCCAAAACCAAAAAAAAAAGTAAAACGTCGTTGATCCGTGACACAGTCAGAAAAAAATCAATGATTGGGGGGTGGAAGCGAAGCGGCTGGCCAGTCGACTGCGGCTTGGGCTCATGGCTGCCGCGCCGAGAAAGTGCAGGCATAATCGGCCTCGTCGCTAAAGCCCTTTGCATTGTCGTAAGTTCGGGCTCCGAACGCGATCGGCGTTTCCACTGAACCTGGGCCGTTTATACTTCGGCGTCGGAAAACCCAACTCGCGCCGGCGTAGAACGATGGTCCTCGTCCACTTCGCCGCGCCCGTCGTAGAACCTACCGCGGTGGAATCAAACAGCACCTCGGGGAAAACAAAATGCACCGTAATAATCCGAAAACAAATTGCAATGTCGCGTTTGTCGAAGCTTCCGCCGGCCGGCTTCGACGGATTTGATGCACTCGTGTTTCGCAGCCGCCGAAGGAAGAAGCGGAGGATTCCTAATTTACGCTGTTTACGAGTTTGAAACAGTAGCGCTCAAAATAAACGTTTGGGCTTCAAACTTTTTTTTATTACACACCGCTTCTACATTGGCATTTGTTGTTTCGAGTGGGTACGACTGCCGGCGAGGTTCGAACGGGTATGGCTGGCGGCGAGCCCATTATCAAGCATAGCCCATGCACGAAGTAGTCCTGAATTCTAATTAACTCTACCTTTGGTTCGGCAATGAGCTTCAAGTTTTGTCTGGCACCCAGTAAAGGCACGTCCATCTTATTAAGCCTACGGAGCTTCTCGGGGTAGCGAGTAGAGCCGCCCCCCTACTTACAGAATCGCCTAATCGAGCGCCCGGATGTTGTGCACACCAACACACAAACCCGAAGGCACCGTACTGAACGGCGAGAGCAGCACACGGCACGTGGCAGATTCAAATCACACACACAAAAAAAGAAAAGCGTCACGCACACGCTCTGATTAGCCCGACACGCCGATTCCCGATGGGGCGATGAGATGCCCGCGGCTCTCGTGCATTTTTAAGTTTTCTTTTTCTATTTTTGCATGTTTCTCCTTCAATAAAAACGTCTTTTTGAAAGTCTAATCATAGTTTATGGAGTGATACACGTTATCTAGCCCGGGTAAAGAAAGGTTCTGACGGCTCTTGCCGACTGCCAACCACAAAATGCTTACCGGTGATGGCACTGGTCGCGCGTTTTCAAAACACTGTGTCGGCACCGGACGCTGAGCTGTTTTTACCCCCTCGAATTAAAATATCATGCGCTGATAATTCGTGGATACTACTTGTTCTTCAAGTAGCCCTAGTTCATTGAAAGGTAGTAAGACAGTCAAACAGGATGAGTGTATCTGCCTTCTGCACTTTCTCACAAAACCTTCTAACAAAAAAAAGAAAAAAAAACGAAACGTGAAGTTTGAGCGTGGCCGATGGTACGAACCGAGGACGCAATCAATCAATGCCAAAAGCGCAACGTCACGGCGTCCGCCATCATTCTGCACGCGCTAGCCCACCCACTCATTCAATCAAGCGCTGAGAGTTGGCAGTGAACTCAAGGTTTTAGTATCTGGTATACGCGTGTTCGTGTTTGTTTTCTTGGCGAAACAAAATCCAAGATTCGCGTTTTTTTTTTGTTGTTGTTTTTTTTGGGGGGTTGCAATTCTTGCAACCCCCCAAAAAAATGGATTTTCGAACCTTGATAAGTAACGCCTGCTTCACGAACCTTTTTTTTTCAGCTGGAAATCGAACGATAAGCTGTTCCCAGATACAAATGAGGGAACGAAGCAGCAAGCAAACACAATATACAATTAATTCTCTCAACGATCCAGTAATTGTAACATGCGACATGACGTCCGATGGCGGCGGATGGACAGTAAGTGTCTCCTCATAACGCAGCGAATACACAACGCCTCTTTAAAGATAACTTTGCCCTCTTTATTTTGATGAAGAAGAAAGATCGTTGAAAGGGGCGGTACAACAGTGTTAATGGGTGTCAGTAGCCGTTTCTGTTAATGCACCAAAGCTCATAGCACGTGGATTGAAGGCTCGATCTGCAGAATCCCGGGATCCTGGATTTAGCCTCCACCTCAGCCAGTTCAATCTGAATGATCATCATACCTTCACAAGGTCGTGTATTATTATGCACCGCGTGGTTCACTCTAAAAACCCCACTCTAGCATTCGTACTGCACTGGCAAAATTTCTCATCTACGGCGTGTAGCATTTTCGCCCTACTCTGGCAGACTCACCAAACACTGTTTACACGTCTAACGACTAATAAGCTCTGTTTTTGCAAGAATCTGCAGCGTGTTACTTTTATTTTGTTCATCTTCGCAAAAGTAAAAAAACAAACGCGCTTCATTCTCCTAGAACAGCGAGATTCCACCATGCAATCATTACAACGAATAAGCAGGTTGCGCAATGTTGCGCAATTATCTGCTGAGTTTAAAGCTTGAATATAAGTAAGAATGCCAAACACCTTTCTTCGCCGTCATTATTCACCAAATGGAGCTTCTGTCGTGCCATCTTACCCGACGTCAATAAAACCATTTCCTATTCTTTGCTTCCGTAACGAACGAATAAAAACCTTTGTTTACACCTCTTCTCGTGAAAAATTGACTGCCGGCCGCCAACATCAGCGATGCCGACTGGTTGTGATGTCGAGCATTATCGAACCGTAGCTTTGAAAGTGTTTAATCCGACGCGGAAACCTTCAGACCCTCGGGGAACGAAAATGAACTTAGAGCGGGTTGGTAAAGATGATTTGAAAAACAACAAACAATAAAACATGAAGGCACAAAGACAGTGCAGTTACAGTGAACTATAGTTAACTGTATTACTGTTCTTTCAACTAGCAACAGACCTTGAATGATGCCACAGATGCCACCCTCAATGCCTTAGCTGTTCCCTTCCCTGAACCCAAAATCCCTCGGAAAATGGAAGAAAACCGTTTGAATGAAGAAGCCCAGGAGAAGAAAGAAAGAGAAGAAAAAAAATTCCGCGGACACTTAAGCACTTCTTATGGGTTGGGAATGCGAAAGCATGGGTGTTGTTCTTCCGCTGTCTTAGTTCGTCTGCGGTGTACTGGCGTGGACGGCCACGTTTCGCTTCTCCCGAGGTTGCGGCCGCCGACGATATAGATGCTTCAGGCGCCTCCATGTTTCTCGGCCTCAGGAAAGGAGGGTACGGAAGAGGCATACCCTCCCCTCCGTACCCTCCCTTCCTCATCCTCAAGAGCTGCGCTCTAATTCGGCATTACAGAGAATCGTAAACGTCTTTCATTTTTTTTACTTCATAAGAAATATTTTCCTTGTTTAAAATCTTCAATATTTACCAAATCAAACAGTATAAGTACAACTGAGAAAAGCTAATGTAAACTTCTAACAGGTCGGTTGTGCCCAACAAGTGAGTACCCAATAAAAATTTCAAAAATTTATCAGATTATTTTAGAAATAACTTATTGGAAACTGCAGCGTGATAGATAAGTTCTAGGCGGGTAACAAATGCGCAAGATTCTGAGATATTCTTCCGTTAACAAACTATTGTAAAAATTGATTTCAACCGAAAAACTGCAGACATAGTTATATTCCCTGTAAGTATTATAGACGGTAATTATACCGTAGTAGTCAATACTAATTAGAACCCCCGAACGTATACGTTTTAATCCGAGGCCCAACATTGTTAGTTTTTTTTGTTTTTTTTTTTTTGCTTTGGGTTATATAAACAATCTTTGCCATACTTGAACTTCTGCTTACACCATTAAAGTGCTGTAATACTAGTCCAGAGGATGTTATAAGTATCTAACTTACAGCATGGAACAAAAAGAATGTCATTCTTATTTTTAGAACTTTTATATTCTTCAGGACTATATTGAACACCCCGCAGTCTTGCCTATGAGCGTTTCCTGCTTATGGCATCTTATACTTTCCCTAATCATATAATTAAAAAGAAGTGTTAGCATATTGTAAGAATAGCCACGAAGAAGGATATAGTATTTTTCATAAAATACTGCTGCCAAAAGGTCGTATATACGCCAGTAAACCAATATGATATGTGTAAACATGTCTTTGTCCAATAAACGTATATGATCAAATAAGATCATATAAGACCATAGAAGGACTTTTGAAGAATATGTAAAACAATATAAGATTATATAACAAGTAAAAAGTAACTTCTTATCAGGTTCGTATAACTTCTTATAAATCGTATATTGGTCTTATGTATGTTCTCATAATATTCTTGTATGCTCTTATATGATCTTATTTGATCCTATGCGTATACTGGACAAAGACATTTCTTATTTAAATAAGATGGTTCACTGGGGTAGTGAGCACTGACTGTGTAAGTGCGACCTAAAAAATTGTCAACTGAGCCAAACAATATTTCAGAAAGTATAGCTTGGACTCAACACCCAACGTATGTGCCGTGGGGCTTACGCCGTCACTAATGTAATTATTTTCCAGTAATTGACAAAAATAAATTTTTGGTAATGGACCCTTTTTAAAAGTCCATCAAGCAAAATTGACTGTCGCCATTTCTTAGACACGTAGGGTGCGATTAGATCCGATCGAAATCGTGCCTAACGCTGATGCACCTTTTGTCCGATACACGCTCAGAGCACGTGCTAAAACAAGGGCGGACTCAGATAACTGGAGAAGTTGCCACTAGATGGCGTGCACTTCTGAAAAAGGTCTATTTCACTCAGGAAAAAAGAATGGTCACTCAGTGAACAAATTATGGCCCTCCAAGCTGAATTCCAGACTACTACACTTCTTAAATAATCTATGTATAAATAGTGTGGATCTTGACGGTCTAACATCTAAAGGCTTAAAGGTGTATTCCAGCGATTTTTTAGCTAGCCCAATTAACTATACTTTCTGAATTCGTGGCCTTTACCCTTTTGATTATGCTACGGAGTATCGCGAAATTCAGAATAGCCATTGTAAATACGGCAATTGAAAATGATGCCAGAACGGAGACTCAAATATGCCCGCGCTTTTCAGCGCCGTGACGTCAGTGGCAGGCAGGCTTACCAGCCGAGCAGGCAGTCTAAAAACTGTACTATTCCGAGCATTTGTTCCGTGCTATTTCGCGGGTGCTAGAGCGAGCTTCCAAAGCATTCATTTGACACCATGAACCTGCTTGTAATTAGTTGAGAACAAATCCTACAGTCCACAGAGTGAGTCCCTGCCTGCCGGTGGCGTCACTTTTTCGTTGTTGCCAGAATAGACATTTAGTTTGAAAAACCCAATGAGGACCAACATTGTATATTCAATAAATTAGCGAAAGAAAACCTCTTTTTGTGGAATATTTGGGAAACTCTTCCAGTGATGGGTGTTGGCGTGTTTACGAAATTTACAAACAAATCGGGACCATGAAGAAAAGCCATAATAGGGACACTGACACCCCCAAACAAATATTTTTATTGTTTGCCAGGCGATTCAATATGGTGGCAGTAGACAACCCAATCGATATTTTGCCACAAAGTCACGTATATTTTTAATAAAGCCCCAAAACGCAACTGCTCTTAAAGGGCCCCTGAAAAGAGAAAAAAAGTTTTTTTTAAAAACAGCCTGGTTGGGACACGCGTTTCGAAAAATGAATTTTACGAGAAAAAACAAATTTAGAGCAATATTGACTGCGCCAGACGCAATTTAGTCGGTAGTCACCTCCTTTTTACTTGTTTTCTCTCTCATCATTTCGGGCGCGTGGAGGAGAGGTACTCCCCGCCTCTCCGTAGTGGATCGGCTTGGCTGCTTCGCTGCGCCCCGTACGAGAGCCATTGCTACTTCCTGTGTCTGCCGGTCGCACGTCTTACCGCGTCGTACAGCCGATTCACACGACGGACCGAATCGCGATTTTCGTCCGCAGACAGTGTATGAAGTGTCCGGCACGTCACCGATTCCTGCGATCCGCGCCTCGTCCGCGGATGCGCGGACTGATAAAGTTTTTCACTCGCGGATTTTTGGCTGGAGATTGACTTGAAAAACGTTTAGTCTGGCAACGGTACATTGTTTCCTTGTTGTGGTTTTTTTTTTGTTTTTGTTTCTGGGCGATGAAAACAAAAGTGGCGCATCGTTGTGTTTTGTGAGTTGGCTGGTTCATTTTGTCGGGAGTTTTTTCGTTCCACGTGGGAAAGGAACTGCAGAAACTTTGTCTGGCTGACGCGACTTAGGTTCCGGTACTCCCCCGGGTCCGCTTCAAGAAGCTTCCGCCAAAACTCGTCTAGCACGCCGCGATAATTCATGCACGTCCAATCAGGATTTCACCGAGCAGGACCTCTCTTGTGGCTGTGGTGAACCTGAGTGTTGTGCACGAGCGCGGAGTGCATGAAGGCATCTCCAAACGCCCCTTCGCGAGAACAGAACTTCGTCGCTTCTACGCGGAACCCTTCTCGAGCAGGACCATGCCTGTGTCACTCTCATGCTTTGGGTTAGTAAAGCTATTGGCGCTTCGCGCGAAGCCTATCACGGTGTTTTGTCTCGATCTGTACGTAACAGCGGCGTACGATTCGTTATCGCGGTAGCGAACGTCGATTTCTCTCTTGGACAACGGTGCCACGGTGCGATGTTGGAGTTTCGTGGCTCTGTGGGGTGGCGACCAGGTTCGGTCCATCCTCGCTGGCGTCTGCTCGTCGTCTCCCTCGTGTGGATGCGCTTGGGAGACAGACGAACCGCGGACATGTCGGCACGTGATCAATCCGTCCGCGGATCAGTCCGTTGTGTGAATCGGCCATGACTAACTAACACAAGCAACAAGCCCTCTTCAGGAGGTCTTCAGATATAAACGCGATAAAACAACGCGATAAACGCCACGACAGAAAAAAAATGGCGAAGCTTTTGTTTGTTGTTTTATCCGAACGGAAGCTACGATTTGGTAAAACGTTTGTCAACAATTACGACGTTCATTCGATGGATTGTTTCTTAAACCTAAAAAAATGTAATTGAAAAGGCGATTTCAAGAGATCACGAAGATTTTATAACCAACATCTAAGCTGTCAATCATTCTTTTGGCCAATGAGAAGCTGATTTGAATGACCATCGTTACCAATGAGAAGCCGAGCTGAATGACCTGGAATTTGTGCGCAAAATTTCAAATAAATCTCTCGCCGTCAATATTGCTCTAAAAATGTTTTTTTTTTTTTTCGCGTAAAATATATTTTTCGTCTCGCGTGTCCCAACCAGACTGTTTAAAAAAAAACTTTTTTTCTTTTCAGGGGCCCTTTAACAGAAACTGAAACACGAGCACTCAGTAATGGCGCCACATGCCGACTATACTCAGTTGACCCTTAAGCTGAGACTAGAAAATCTGCCTTCAGCGCGAACTTTCTTCCCTTGCCAACACAAGTGTGAACGCGCAGGATCGCGCAACCAAAGCACTGCGGAAGCCAGCGAGCTCGCGCTGAAGTGGGAGCTTCTTGTCTCAGCTTAAGGTGAACGGAGTATACAGAGGAAAGAGAAGTAAAACCTTTCCACTCTTGTGAAGAAGGAAGAGCAGCGGAGCAGTACTATGTGCCGCCATCTATGAGCGACGGCGGCAACCAGACAACTAAAAAGCCGGTTGTCTGGCCGCCGTTGCTCATAGATGGGATGGCGGTAGCTATGCAGAGGGTTGTGTCGAGATTTATTTGTTTACGGACACGAAGCTGGGGAAACTAGCCCTTAATTGCTCTGCTGTAATAGACGACAGAGTTGCCGGAAGTCACGTGATTACACCCGACCGCGTTTTTTTTTTTTTTTTTTCGCTTCTTTGGCCGCGCGAAGCACACGACAGTTTTAACATTCTAACGCTCAAACACACGAGGGAAAACTCCTCGTTCCCAGTTTTGCACCCATTCGACTCTAGATCAGAAATTTTGCTGCGAATCCCCCGCTGCAATGTCACTCCCAAGGCTCGAAGTCGAGCAGCACCAGGCATTGGCCACGTTCGCACATTGTAAAGAAATCGTAGCATGCATATTCAACGCCAAGCACGCACTTCATAATTGACGCGACGTCTTCGTGCGAATCAGCTTGGTGGTTGGGCGTGTTGTTTTGAATACTTAAATCCTAATGTTTTGATCGGTAAAAAATGTATCTTTCGAAGCTAGAGAGATTTGCCGGTACCGCTCACAACGGTACTGAAGCAGAGGTCCCACGCCAGTCGCCCGACGCCATCCCTTATAGTCTGCTTTGTTCACCCGTCCAGTCCGCGACCCCCGCGCTTCTCCCCCTATCCCGTGATATGACGTCATGTTGAGAATTACGCTGTGTATCTGCTTCCGGCACCTGCGGCTCCTTTTTTTTCAGTCAACGTATTTGCATTTTTTTAGCAGCCACAAAAATGGGCTTCATATTTTTCTCTATTTTTAACACTGATGGTGTGCCTTCGATGACCCACGACTTTGATTATATTTGGTGGTTGGGTTTGAACGGCACGTGACCACAGAGAAGGGAGTAAGCGCGACTCAAACCGGCTAGTTTACGATCGGCGGTTTTCGGGAGGGAGAAAACTAATTTTGAGCCGCAAATTGTGTTTTGGATAGCTGGGTTCTCTTATGTCATGTACAAATAAAAATCTTGGCGAGCATAAATACATTGTCAGAGTCCCTTTAAGGTTGTCTTTGTAGACATGATTTGTGCATAATTTGTGATTCTGTTTTAGGTTTGCTTATTCTTGTAGGCGTATGATTCTTGTACAAAAAGCCCAATGGGAGCTGATGCTCACTTGGAGCGAAGGAAGTATGTAATGTAAAGCGTGGTGCTGCCAAGTGTACGTAGCTCCAACGTTTCTAAAGAACGTAGAAACAAAGAAACAGCCCAACAAAACAGAATTGCTGAGGAAAAGATCCGTCCTCATAAACAACCCTACACTCTAAAAACATCTGGTCGAAAAAGAACTCTTAGGGGTCTTCGGCTTATCCATATTTGCACCCCAAAAGTTATTCTAAGCACTTCCTCAAAGAACTCTTCCTGAAAAAAACCTTTTATACGAAAGAGGTTTTCATCGTCCAGTTCCCTTTCTAGTGGCGCCAGAAGGCGATAGTGCTTAAGGCGAAACCGTTCTTCACCTGCTGAAAGAGCTCTTGTGGCGTTAAAAATTTTTTTAAGAACTGATCTTTTTTTGTTTCGAGTGTACATATGCATTTAGTAAAATACGTTTACTTCGCCAAAGTATACCGAAGAGAAAATTGGCAGCAAACTGCTTTATTAAGGAAAGGTAAATGGAAAGTGCATTTTAAAAATGCGGAGAGAAGGTTATTGGAGACGTAAAAAACTTGCATACACTGGTTGCAAACACACAGGCCAGAACGAAATTTGGCGAGCACAATAAATACCAGAATGCACCGAGGTACTTCCGTTCAAGATTTCGCCACAAGATCCTAAACTTCGGTCTATGTATATATCACAAATCCTCCGAGGCCTAAATCCCCAAACATTTTCGTGTCCATTTTTCTTTTTTTTTTGAGGGGGGGGGGGGGGGGGGGGGGGCGGGGGGAATGGGGGAGGGAGGGAAGGGAAGGGGGCAAAGGGTGTAGAGGATGAGTTGAGTTCAAGATCTTGTTGTTTAATATTTTCCTCAGCTCAGGGTTTACAAGCATGTCGTCTCCGAACCAGCTCACCTGCACTCTCTCAGTTCTTACAAATCCTCTTTTTGTTTTCTTTCTCCTTAACCGTTTAGAGTTACTTCGACTAACTTGCGATGGCAAAACAATGAGTAACATGTGACTCATTAAGATAAAAATCACAACACACCTTTATTAAAACTGATCTAGCCTGTCTTTGTGCTGCACGAGGTTGGTTCCAAGGAAGCATTTTTTTTACAACAGACAAAGGCTGCGAAGCGTTGCTGCTCTGTCGTAGGGTATAACACATCATGCTGCTCCTAGCTTAGTTATTTATGTATTTGTGCTTTTTTGTTTTGCCTTCTAAGCTCCCCTCCCCCCTCCTCTTCTCCGGGCCAATTACTCACGAAGGACTGTCTGCGGATGCCACTTCTGCCGGCAGTTCATAACTGTATGCACAGCGCATTACCGTGAAATCTAAAGCCCTTACACGAGGAAGGTCTATCACCGCAAAAACAAGGCGAGAGAGGTAGTATCCGGACAGTCGTGTTCACGATTGTGGGACGACAAACAAACCAGCTTACCATTTCTAAGTTGCCATGCGTACCGTACAATTAAATACAGTGGAAGTCGATAACCACGAGTGGTTTTGTTGTTGGGTGTTTCCCTCTCAGTTGAAATACGTTGGTCAGTATAATAGTTTGTATATTTCTGTAAAATATATACTTAATGAAAGTCGTGTATAGCCCTCAGCAATACATAAAAGGTGTTTCACGAAACGCCTGCCAACTCTTTCCTGTGAAAAGTACAGATAACACAGAAAAAGAGCTGATGTAATATTGGTTCCTGTCAAAGAGCAAGTTTAGGGAAAAGAAACAAGCGTTCGATATAATTAGGTCAATTTGTACTTTTAGTTACAAACTTTATCATTTATATATTTAAACCTATTTCATTTAGAAACATAGTGGCCATAATTGAAAACAAAATTAAATTCAGAAAAGAAAACTGAACGTACTCTAACCAACTGGTTTAAATTGCCCGACGTTTCGCGGCCTGCTCGGGCGCTTGTTCACGGGTGACTTATTTGGCTGGGTGTTCGTCTTTCTCTTCTTCTCCTTGTCTCTGCCGTTACAATCGTCTTCTTCTCTTTGTGACTCCTCGAAGTCCGTGAATATAGCTGATTGGGAGGGTACCGATCGACCGGTTCAGGTTGTTCTTGGTATGCTGGATATGCCAGGACTCTAAGTAGAGTCGTTTTTTTCCAGTTTCTTTCGGTGTCTAGGACGGAACTGCCGTCGAAGTCGATGACGTGGTTGTTCTTTTCTGCATGTTCCGCTAGAGCGTTTCCTTGCACGTCCTTCTTTTTGACATCATATTTGTGTCTGCGAAGACGTTCGGTGAAGTTCTTGGTTTCTCCGACATATGAGGCGTTGCAGTCGGCGCAAGGAATGCGATAAACAAGGCCTTGGGCTTTTTCCTTTTGGATGACGATCTTTTGGAAGAGGAAGATGATGGCCAATGGTCGAGACGGGCTTGTGTGTCACTCAACGTTACTAAAACACTCAGTTGGGAAACTGCCATAGAGACTGCCCTGAAAAAGTGTCCCCGATCTGTCCTCGCGAACCGAGCTAATGGCGAACTCAACGCCGCCACTTCTCCCGCAGCGGCGACTCGAGGAACCGCACGTTACTTCCATTTTGAATATAATCGGCCAGAACAGATACAGTGGAAGAGGTTACAGAGGTGCCACCCCCGCTTCCCCAGCGGACGCGCCGCGTCTTAATAACCGAAGTTAAAATGCACCTAGGTCGGGACGTGCTACCTGAAAGCACCGCTGAGGCATGGTCGTATAAAAACAATATTAAATATGCCGCAAAACCTTGCGAACTAAAGATTTTAAAAACATCACGCGCCCTTCATTTTGTACTAATCTCCAATAAATATCATACAAAAAAAAAGTATTTTTCGTTTGTTTTTACGCAAAAACATGCTTTATAAAAGCTCAAGGTGGCCACAGTACAGACAAATGATAAAGAGTGGCGCAGTTATCGCATTTAGCTCGGTCTCGGTGGACGCCAGCGGCCCAGGTTTCGACGGCGAGTTTCCCAACTGAGTATTCTAGTAACGTTGGTGTCACTGCTATGCCGTATGGTCTGAGAGCACGGGTGAGAACTTCGCTCGTGCCTCTGAGGTACGGGACGCACATGCGGCTGGAGGGATGGGTTTTCTCGGCTGCCGATGGGTGGCGAAGTTTCTTGTAGATATTGTTTACGAATCTTGTTGGGTATGCGTTTTTTCGAAGGTCCCGTTTGATAATGTCAACTTCCTCTTTAAGTGCCTTATCTGTGGAGCACACCGTGATGGCACGTCGAAATAGTGCCGAAACTACTGAAGATTTGTGAGATGTGGGGTGGTCTGATAAAAAATTTAGGTATCGTCCGGTGTGCGTTGGTTTTCTATACACCTGAAATGTTAAAAGGTTGCCTAATTTTTTCACAGAAACATCCAGAAATGGAATGCAACCGTTAGATTCTTGTTCTACTGTAAATTGAATATTTGGTTCGATTGAATTAAGGTGTATGTGTAGGCGGTCAACTTCGCTGGTTTTCACGACGCAGAAGCAATCGTCAACGTAGCGAAGAAACATAGTGGGTGTCGGAAGGAACGTACTTAATGCCTTTTTCTCGATGGCTTCTATTGTGAGGTTGGCTACTGTGACGGACACAGCAACTCCCATGGCGGTGCCACTACTTTGCTTGTAGAAACTACCAGCGAAAGAGAAGTAGGTGTTCGTCAGGCACAGTTCTAGTAGGCGGCAGATTTCGTTCACGGATAGCTGGGTTCTTTCAGGGAGAGTTGTATTTGATGTAAGTTCCGATCTGATGACGGACACTGCGAGCTGAATGGGAATACTTGTAAACAGGGACACTACATCAAAAGAAACAAGACTCTCGTCGTCGTTCACTTGCAAGTTCGAAGCTAGTTCAATGAAATGGGCAGTGTTTTCCACATGCGTGCTTGTCTTTCCCATTAGTGGAAGAAGCAGACGATGGAGATGGTTAGACAAAGCCCGTAGTGGTGACGTCGGGAAGTCGACTATTGGACGAAGAGGGATTCCTGGTTTGTGAATTTTTGGTAAGGCATTAAGTACGTTCCTTCCGACACCCACTATGTTTCTTCGCTACGTTGACGATTGCTTCTGCGTCGTGAAAACCAGCGAAGTTGACCGCCTACACATACACCTTAATTCAATCGAACCAAATATTCAATTTACAGTAGAACAAGAATCTAACGGTTGCATTCCATTTCTGGATGTTTCTGTGAAAAAATTAGGCAACCTTTTAACATTTCAGGTGTATAGAAAACCAACGCACACCGGACGATACCTAAATTTTTTATCAGACCACCCCACATCTCACAAATCTTCAGTAGTTTCGGCACTATTTCGACGTGCCATCATGGTGTGCTCCACAGATAAGGCACTTAAAGAGGAAGTTGACATTATCAAACGGGACCTTCGAAAAAACGCATACCCAACAAGATTCGTAAACAATATCTACAAGAAACTTCGCCACCCATCGGCAGCCGAGAAAACCCATCCCTCCAGCCGCATGTGCGTCCCGTACCTCAGAGGCACGAGCGAAGTTCTCACCCGTGCTCTCAGACCATACGGCATAGCAGTGACACACAAGCCCGTCTCGACCATTGGCCATCATCTTCCTCTTCCAAAAGATCGTCATCCAAAAGAAAAAGCCCAAGGCCTTGTTTATCGCATTCCTTGCGCCGACTGCAACGCCTCATATGTCGGAGAAACCAAGAACTTCACCGAACGTCTTCGCAGACACAAATATTATGTCAAAAAGAAGGACGTGCAATGAAACGCTCTAGCGGAACATGCAGAAAAGAGCAACCACGTCATCGACTTCGACGGCAGTTCCGTCCTAGACACCGAAAGAAACTGGAAAAAACGACTCTACTTAGAGTCCTGGCATATCCAGCATACCTAGAACAACCTGAACCGGTCGATCGGTACCCTCCCAAGCAGCTATATTCACGGACTTCGAGGAGTCACAAAGAGAAGAAGACGATTCTAACGGCAGAGACAAGGAGAAGAAGAGAAAGACGAACACCCAGCCAAATAAGTCACCCGTGAACAAGCGCCCGAGCAGGCCGCGAAACGTCGGGCAATTTAAACCAGTTGGTTAGAGTACGTTCAGTTTTCTTTTCTTAATACTCACCTAACCAGGCAGATTTTGCCGCAATGTTTACTTTTCAATCACTACGCGCGGACTACGGCCTGGAGGTAGTTAAACTTGTCAAACGGTATGTACACCTGAGCAGCTCCGTCTCCATCTTCAAGACTCACCTCGCTTTCAACAAGACCTGTAAGAATCTCCAAATGATCCCGAAGAGCCTACGCCTGAAAAGGTTGGTTTATTCTGCTGAAGGGCACCGTATCATTGACCAAGCCGAACGTCGTCTAGTAGACGCTAGGACACAAGAATGTCGTTAGACACTGCGGAGAAAAGACCTTGACCTTTTCTTCCTACGACGGCAACTTGAATGTCGTGTGCCTGAGGTATTTCCGGCCTTCGAGGAATTCGCCAAGTCTGCTGCTTTCTCGACCACCAACAGAAAAGAAGCAGAACACAAGAAGAAACTTGTTTCTCTCCAGGGTCGCCCTACCTTACCTGAGACATCTAGCAAAGGTTTCGTCGAAAACCTTTCTTCGAAAGTCCTCTCTCCCACCGAGATCCTTGTGTTGGCGAAAGGAAGAAAATTCAATTTTACAACTGTGCATCCTCCCCTGGCATTGATTGCAGCTTCCGTTGAAGAGGGCTTACAGAAGCTAGACTCTGACGTCCGCGAGGAAGCGCGCTTAAAAGCCATTGGTGTACTATCAAAGATAAACCCAAGGAGATATCTGAACTACAACGCTGAAGAAAAATCCGCCATCAGAAAGCTAAGGGAAGATAACAACATCGTGATCCTCCCCGCTGACAAAGGAAATACCACCGTGCTGTTAGACCGTGCAGACTACGAAAAGAAGGTGCACGAACTTCTGAACACGGATGACTACAAGACACTATGGAAGGACCCAACATCAAAAGTTCAAGCAGTCCTAAACAAGACACTTTTTTCTATCTTCGGAAAATATCCAGAATCTCGGGCCCTCTACCTGAACCTCATCTGCCGGAACGGCTCAACACCTGCGTTCTACGGCTTACCAAAAATTCACAAACCAGGAATCCCTCTTCGTCCAATAGTCGACTTCACGACGTCACCACTACGGGCTTTGTCTAACCATCTTCATCGTCTGCTTCTTCCACTCATGGGAAAGACAAGCACGCATGTGGAAAACACTGCCCATTTCATTGAACTAGCTTCGAACTTGCAAGTGAACGACGACGAGAGTCTTGTTTCTTTTGATGTAGTGTCCCTGTTTACAAGTATTCCCATTCAGCTCGCAGTGTCCGTCATCAGATCGGAACTTACATCAGATACAACTCTCCCTGAAAGAACCCAGCTATCCGTGAACGAAATCTGCCGCCTACTAGAACTGTGCCTGACGAACACCTACTTCTCTTTCGCTGGTAGTTTCTACAAGCAAAGTAGTGGCACCGCCATGGGAGCTGCTGTGTCCGTCACAGTAGCCAACCTCACAATGGAAGCCATCGAGAAAAAGGCATTAAGTACGCTCCTTCCGACACGCACTATGTTTCTTCGCTACGTTGACGATTGCTTCTGCGTCGTGAAAACCAGCGAAGTTGACCGCCTACACATACACCTTAATTCAATCGAACCAAATATTCAATTTACAGTAGAACGTGAATCTAACGGTTGCATTCCATTTCTGGATGTTTCTGTGAAAAAAATAGGCAACCTTTTAACATTTCAGGTGTATAGAAAACCAACGCACACCGAACGATACCTAAATTTTTTATCGGACCACCCCACATCTCACAAATCATCAGTAGTTTCGGCACTATTTCGACGTGCCATCACGGTGTGCTCCACAGATAAGGCACTTAAAGAGGCAGTTGACATTATAAAACGGGACCTTCGAAAAAACGCATACCCAAAGAGATTCGTAAACAATATCTACAAGAAACTTCGCCACCCATCGGCAGCCGAGAAAACCCATCCCTCTAGCCGCATGTGCGTCCCGTACCTCTGAGGCACGAGCGAAGTTCTCACCCGTGCTCTCAGACCATACGGCACAGCAGTGACACACAAGCCCGTCTCGACCATTGGCCATCATCTTCCTCTTCCAAAAGATCGTCATCCAAAAGAAAAAGCCCAAGGCCTTGTTTATCGCATTCCTTGCGCCGACTGCAACGCCTCATATGTCGGAGAAACCAAGAACTTCACCGAACGTCTTCGCAGACACAAATATGATGTCAAAAAGAAGGACGTGCAGGGAAACGCTCTAGCGGAACATGCAGAAAAGAACAACCACGTCATCGACTTCGACAGCAGTTCCGTCCTAGACACCGAAAGAAACTGGAAAAAACGACTCTATTTAGACTCCTGGCATATCCAGCATACCAAGAACAACCTGAACCGGTCGATCGGTACCCTCCCAAGCAGCTATATTCACGGACTTCGAGGAGTCACAAAGAGAAGAAGACGATTCTAACGGCAGCGACAAGGAGAAGAAGAGAAAGACGAACACCCAGCCAAATAAGTCAACCGTGAACAAGCGTCCGAGCAGGCCGCGAAACGTCGGGCAATTCAAACCAGTTGGTTAGAGTACGTTCAGTTTTCTTTTCTTAATACTCACCTAACCAGGCAGATTTTGCCGAAATGTTTACTTTTCAATCACTACGCGCTGACTACGGCCTGGAGGTAGTTAAACTTGCCAAACGGTATGTACACCTGAGCAGCTCCGTCTCCATCTTCAAGACTCACCTCGCTTTCAACAAGACCTGTAAGAATCTCCACCTGATCCCGAAGAGCCTACGCCTGAAAAGGTTGGTTCATTCTGCTGAAGGGCACCGTATCATTGACCAAGCCGAACGTCGTCTACTAGACGCTAGGACACAAGAATGTCGTGAGACACTGCGCAGAAAAGATCTTGACCTTTTCTTCCTACGACGGCAACTTTAATGTCGTGTGCCTGAGGTATTTCCGGCCATTGAGGAATTCGCCAAGTCTGCTGCTTTCTCGACCACCAACAGAAAAGAAGCAGAACACAAGAAGAAACTTGTTTCTCTTCAAGGTCGCTCTACCTTACCTGAGACATCTAGCAAAGGTTTCGTCGAAAACCTTTCTTCGAAAGTCCTCTGTCCCACCGAGATCCTTGTGTTGGCGAAAAGAAGAAAATTCAATTTTACAACTGTGCATCCTCCCCTGGCATTGATTGCAGCTTCCGTTGAAGAGGGCTTACAGAAGCTAGACTTTGACGTCCGCGAGGAAGCGCGCTTAAAAGCCATTGGTATACTATCAAAGATAAACCCAAGGAGACATCTGAACTACAACGCTGAAGAAAAATCCGCCATCAGAAAGCTAAGGGAATATAACAACATCGTGATCCTCCCAGCTGACAAAGGAAATACCACCGTGCTGTTAGACCGTGCAGACTACGAAAAGAAGGTGCACGAACTTCTGAACACGGATGACTACAAGACACTACGGAAGGACCCAACATCAAAAGTTCAAGCAGTCCTAAACAAGACACTTTTTTCTATCTTCGGAAAATATCCAGAATCTCGGGCCCTCTACCTCAACCTCATCTGCCGGAACGGCTCAACACCTGCGTTCTACGGCTTACCAAAAATTCACAAACTAGGAATCCCTCTTCGTCCAATAGTCGACTTCACGACGTCACCACTACGGGCTTTGTCTAACCATCTCCATCGTCTGCTTCTTCCACTCATGGGAAAGACAAGCACGCATGTTGAAAACACTGCCCACTTCATTGAACTAGCTTCGAACTTACAAGTGAACGACGACGAGAGTCTTGTTTCTTTTGATGTAGTGTCCCTATTTACAAGCATCCCCATTCAGCTCGCAGTATCCGTCATCAGATCGGCACTTACATCAGATACAACTCTCCCTGAAAGAACCCAGCTATCCGTGAACGAAATCTGCCGCCTACTAGAACTGTGCCTGACGAACACCTACTTCTCTTTCGCTGGTAGTTTCTACAAGCAAAGTAGTGGCACCGCCATGGGAGCTGCTGTGTCCGTCACAGTAGCCAACCTCACAATGGAAGCCATCGAGAAAAAGGCATTAAGTACGTTCCTTCAGACACCCACTATGTTTCTTCGCTACGTTGACGATTGCTTCTGCGTCGTGAAAACCAGCGAAGTTGACCGCCTACACATACACCTTAATTCAATCGAACCAAATATTCAATTTACAGTAGAACGTGAATCTAACGGTTGCATTCCATTTCTGGATGTTTCTGTGAAAAAATTAGGCAACCTTTTAACATTTCAGGTGTATAGAAAACCAACGCACACCGGACGATACCTAAATTTTTATCAGACCACCCCACATCTCACAAATCATCAGTAGTTTCGGCACTATTTCGACGTGCCATCACGGTGTGCTCCAGAGATAAGGCACTTAAAGAGGAAGTTGACATTATAAAAACGGGACCTTCGAAAAAACGCATACCCAACAAGATTCGTAAACAATATCTACAAGAAACTTCGCCACCCATCGGCAGCCGAGAAAACCCATCCCTCTAGCCGCATGTGCGTCCCGTACCTCAGAGGCACGAGCGAAGTTCTCACCCGTGCTCTCAGACCATACGGCATAGCAGTGACACACAAGCCCGTCTCGACCATTGGCCATCATCTTCCTCTTCCAAAAGATCGTCATCCAAAAGAAAAAGCCCAAGGCCTTGTTTATCGCATTCCTCTCGCCGACTGCAACGCCTCATATGTCGGAGAAACCAAGAACTTCACCGAACGTCTTCGCAGACACAAATATGATGTCAAAATGAAGGACGTGCAGGGAAACGCTCTAGCGGAACATGCAGAAAAGAACAACCACGTCATCGACTTCGACAGCAGTTCCGTCCTAGACACCGAAAGAAACTGGAAAAAACGACTCTATTTAGAGTCCTGGCATATCCAGCATACCAAGAACAACCTGAACCGGTCGATCGGTATCCTCCCAAGCAGCTATATTCACGGACTTCGAGGAGTCACAAAGAGAAGAAGACGATTCTAACGGCAGCGACAAGGAGAAGAAGAGAAAGACGAACACCCAGCCAAATAAGTCACCCGTGAACAAGCGCCCGAGCAGGCCGCGAAACGTCGGGCAATTTAAACCAGTTGGTTTGAGTACGTTCAGTTTTCTTTTCTTAATACTCACCTAACCAGGCAGATTTTGCCGAAATGTTTACTTTTCGAAAATTAAATTCACCCACATTATAGAAATAAGGCATGCGCAGCCTTTTACGGCGCTCAGTAAAAAGCTCTAAATTTAGACGAGTTTTGAAAATAAAGGTGTGTGTGTGTGTGTGTGGGGGGGGGGGGGGTCTCAAAGGCAACGCAGGAAAATAAACATATGAAGATAAACTAGGTAGACTTTAACTTTTGGCGGCGTACGATAGAGCACAACCACTGAACAGCCTCTCTCGGTTCTAGAAAATCTCTATTGCAGCCGACGTCTTGCGACAAAGCCTTTTTAACGCAGGTAGCTCAATTTGAGTGAAGGTGCGTTGTCGTTTTTCCCTTAAATCTTTTGCCACCAATAGTTCAAGTCATTGTAAACTGAGTTTTAAAAGTACAAATTTAAGTGTTTTTTTTTTTATATATATATATTGAGTGCAATTTTGCCATGTTTAGAGAAATTGGCCGAGTTTCTGCAATAATAACAAAACGAAAATAACTGCTAATCATGTTTTTCTTAGATATTCGTAACATGCATTTAAAGGTGATCATTTGGATATATTTTGAGTTGGTGTAGACGGAGTAGTTCGTTTGTATATAATTTGTGAATGTGTCTCTAAAACGGGGTTATATGACGTGTTTCGTTCCTTTTTCTTTTGTGCAATTCTTTCATTGTAACTTTTAATATTCAGTGTGCAGGTCGTAAACCTTTCATAGAATAAATGGAAAAAATTATTACTACGTACATGCTTCGGTGTGAAGTTGATGGCTGTGCAATATACCATAGCGAAACCTGCTCCACGCCTCCAGCTTCGAAATTTTACAACTCCGGAAGAAAATTAGCTACAGCGTTTTCACACATCTGAAGATAATGTCTTTCACACACACAAACACACACACACATATATATATATATATATATATATATATATATATATATAATATATATATATATATATATATATATATATATAATATATATATATATATATATATATATATATATATATATATATATATATAAGTGAAGTAAGGTAAATAAAAAAACAATGGACCGGGAAAAGTTATTAAGTCAAAGATGCGTACTGTCGGAGTTACTAATTCGAAGTTTATCACGACGTTTCGAGCGGGGACCGCTCTTCATCATATATATATATATATATATATTACGTCAACATAATAAATATGACCCAGATTATCATTGTACGATCTAACGTAAAAACTCCCCGTTGTAAAAAAAAAAGTTTGGCTTTTTGACAAGTATTCCTTATTTGCCCCTTTATGTATAGAATTACGATATATAGAGGCGCACTCAAGGGGGGACTCTAACGAAACAATGAATGTTTGAACCACTTGTCTGATTTAAATGACATTTCCAGGGCTTGTTTTTGTTGATGTTGAAAACATTGCCAAACTTCGTTAACCTGAGTGAAGTACAAAAATCATTGCAAATGTTCAAAACTGAAAATGGGCGTGTCCGTATAAGGAAACTATCGTAATGAAATTACTAATAAATTTGTCATTTTTATGTGTTATATTGCTCTAAAACAATTCAGTGAAGATAGCTATGGAGCTATATTTCTATATTATACCAAATTTCATGGCAATAAACAACACATAAACACAAATGCAGTTTTTTAGTTTTCCATCCTTTGTCCCCAATTTTAGTTCCTGAGCACGAAAAATGACAAAAATGAAAATACAAGCTCATAGCTATCTTCCCCTTAAACTTTTACCCCATAAAAGCTCATAAAAAAATCCAAGTTACATAATAACAAGACGATAGTTTTCCTAAAGTGAAATTTATGCCAAAAAGTGGAATGAAGAAAAATGCGTTCAAATTGCTCCAACCTGTACCTTTTCTTAAGAATCGGTGGACCGAAAATGATTTATAAAAAATTAACTATGCAGTGTAAACTAATGAAACTTTCTGGGAATACTCTCTAGGTGTTGGTGGATGTAAATATGACATTTTTCAAAATCAACTTTTTTTTCAGATATTGTTTTTTCTCGATAGTGTTCCCCCTTAAGATTATGTGTATATTATCTTATCAAGACGTTCACGTTCCAAACACCAAACTCGTCGCTTCTGCCTCTGATAATTAAATCTCGTAAGAACTTTGCGTGACGTATAAACAACGCGCAACACTTCTTTTTTTTTTCTTAAGGTGATAGCGAGTCTGGTGAGACAGAGCACAGTCACGTGTCTTTCTCCTACGCGTTAATTGGCTCACCGGGACCGTAGCCTTCGCCGTTTGCCAAGTTACCGTGAAACGTGTCTATACTCCGTTTCACTTAAAGCGTGCAGTACAGCCAAAGCTACAGTGGAGAAAGCGTATGCCAACCTGTTCCAGAGGAGGGAAAGGAGGAACGGTAGAGAAGGGCTGTGATCCCCTTTCCTCTTTTCACTCCTCTTAAACAGCTCGTGATACACTTTCCCCCCTGTAGCTTTGGATGTACTCAGGCACGTAGCCAGGGGGGGGGGGGCACCCCCCGAAATATTTTCTATTTTGCTGGAGCCTCCACTCCCCCCTCCCCCTCATACAGCATTTTGTCATGGGCTGCCCCCCCCCCCCCTACCCCCCCCGAACCAAAATCCTGGCTGTACTGCACGGTTTTAGTGAGACGGAGTATAGCTGCTACCCCATCCCGGCGGGTGAAATGCGGGTACATTCTGATTTCCTTCGCGCTGACTCATCTATCGACTTCCAGGTGATTCAACGTCGGACCGAATATGAATACGACAACAATTACTTCGAAAAAGAATTTGGAGATTATGAGCGTGGATTTAAAACAATCGGGAACGGTTTCTGGATAGGCAAGTACAAGTATATAAATCCTTCTGTATTTGCATCTCAGAAAAGGCAACCCGCATCTAGAGCACAAAACAACTGCTTTTAAATGGCGCTCTTGCAAATTGCAACGGTTGCGCGACAGCTTTTTGTGTCACAAGCGACCGGTTCGGGGCAATCGTTTCCAGATCGATTTTTCGGATCGATCGCAGAGTCACCCGGCGGCTGAACCAGTCAGCGGCGACTCGGACATCTGGCATTTCTGTGGGAGTTGCAACAAACATGCTCCTTCATTCGCGGCAACGTTACTAGATATGCTATAAGTAACGTCGGTTCGCAGTAGAGGGCATGGATAAAGAAAGAGCCACGGAGGTATCTATGGTGGCTCTGATCAGCGCCATTAGATAGTACTCATTTCTCTATAACAAGAAGCATCCGTGTTTGAACGAGCGCCCAAAAATGAACTCGGTTTGATAGCAAATTCGTGCCTTTTGACTTCGCAGGTACGCATATTGTACTGCACAATCTCGAGTGAGCGAGCTCCAATGTAGCGATTGCTCTTTTATTGTATGCCTCCGAAAGACAAAGACCAATATCATGAGCCTTTGTCTTGGCCAAAACTTACGCACGAGGAGCTGTGCGACAAACAGAGTTGGAAAGTAGCAAAATATTAACCCGACCCTATTGGAAATTTTCAAACAAATTAATACAGGAACTCTTACAAAAAGTCATTTCCTGTATACCTTTTTGTGCGAAGGCATAAAGGAAGCCCCATCCTGTATACATCTTTGTGGGAAGTCAAACAGGAAGGCATAATTCCTGTAAACTTTTATACAGGACGTCTTAGAGGAAGGAACTTCCTGTTTGCTTTTGCTTTTTATGCAAGGAAACCTTACTGGGAAGTATTTTCTATACACTTGCATATAAGAGTCCGAAAGGGGCAACAAAATCCTGTATGGCTCCATACAAGAAGTCAAACATTTAATGAAAGACAGTTCCGATAACAGCCTTTAATACAGGGGGGCACAACTCAAAAATGACGCAGGCGAAAAAAAAATATTTATTGGAAACTACACGGGTTTTCAAAATCTGGCAGATTTGTTTGGTTGCCGTCTTGAGCACACCTCGCAGTGCCATGTCCGCGGGCCTCACAGAAAGTGCCAGCGGGCGGCATGCGGCCCGGGGACCGCACGTTGTGCACACCTGCTTTTGAGGTACCATCCTGTTCTATACGAAATCGCTCTACCGTATTTTCACATTTATTCATATAAAGCTCCAATTCGCTTCGTTTTGAGTGGGCATCCGGCACTAAAAAAGTTCTAAGTATAGAGCGGGTTATTAACGCTGTGTCAGGCGATCTTTTTCAAAGATTTGGCAACATCGACGACGGACGCACTACACCGCCAACTGCAACATCAGCACCGACAACTAATACAACTACATCAACAGTGGATGTCATTTCCACTGGTGGAAAGAGCCCATAATGGTATCGCTGCTATGGCCCTGTATACCTATGCAGGATCCTTTAGGTGGTTATGGATCGTGTATACCTATACAGGATCCTGTCTGCGGGTATGAATACTCGTATCTATGTATACAGGATCCTTAAGGTTGGTATGGATCCTTATAATGCAATTAAATGCAAAGTGCAAACAAGCTGGACAAGAATGGCGAAAATAATCTCTGGAGAAGGGGAACAAGAGGGACAAAGGACAAACACAAACCTCCAAACACAGCTAGGTGACTGGCGCGCGACAGAAAAAATCCGCCTGGTCTGGTTATCGAACCCGGGACCTCTCCATTAGAGGTGGAGCGCTCTACCAACTGAGCTAACCAGGGGTTAGACGTCAGTAGAGCAAAAGGGTTTTATGTGTTTTTTTGTTTTTGTCCTTTGTCCCTCTTGTTCCCCTTCTCCAGGGATTATTTTCGTCATTCTTGTCCAGCTCGCTTGCAACTTTGCATTGAATTGCATCATAAACATAACCTTAAATTTCAAGCCCTTCACACTTGTTGGTGCTAGACTGGTGGCAGCTGATAAAACCTGCTTGCTCTACTGACGTCTAACCCCTGGTTAGCTGAGTTGGTAAAGCGCCCCACCTGTAATGGAGAGGTCCCGGGTTCGATACCCGGACCAGGCGGATTTTTTCGGTCGCGTACCAGTCACCTAGCTGTGTTTGGAGGTTTGTGTTTGTCCTTTGTCCCTCTTGTTCCCCTTCTCCAGGGATTATTTTCGTCATTATGGATCCTGTATACCCATACAGAGTCCTTTAGGTGGGTATGGATCCTTTATACCTATACAGAATCCTGTATGTTGGTATAGGTCCCATATACCTGCACAAGATCCTGTTATCCAATGAAATTTATACTGGTTTCCTTTGAAGGAATATGCAGGGTGTTTCACGAAAAGTGGACAGATTCGATTGTGCAAAAACTACTCGTCGCAACAAAAAAAGGCTTGTGTCGTTTTGGTCCAGGGCCAGGGGCCTATTTAGGAAAATTATTAAAGTCCGGAATAATTAGAGTGTTAATTATTTTTGAGCAATTAACTTTTTAATATTGTATTTAAGGGCATGGTTTAAATTAGAGAAATGCTCAGCATCATCAAAAAACACAAAATCAATGAATTGCAGAACGACAGAATGTACGCATTCTGTCGTTCTGCACAATTTATTTCTCCACGGGGCGCGGTGCCGTACGTGCCGAGAAGCGCTCCGATTGCAAACCGAAACTAGAAAACCGGTTGAATTTGTGTGGTTTTTCAGAAAGCCGTAAAATGCTTCGCGTACGTTCTATAGTTCTGATATTTGTTGATTTAGTGTTCTTGGATGATGCTGAGCAATTTTATAATTGAAACCATGCTCTTAACACATTATTAAAAAAGTTATTACGCAAAAACAATTAACAATCTAATTATCCCGGACCTTTATCATTTTTCTAAATAGGCCCCTAACCCAGTACCAAAACGACACAAGCTTTTTTTTTACTGTCGAATTTGTCCACCTTTCGTGAAACACCCTGCATACCCCTAATAAAAATACAATTAGATGTATACAACATTTCTATGTCCAATAAACGCATATGATCAAATAGGATTATATAAGATCATACAAGAACCTTAGAAGAACATATAAGATCAATATAAGATAATATAAAAAGTTATAAAAAACTGATAACTTTCTTATAACTTCTTATATAATCTTATATTGTTTTACATGTTTTTATAAGGTTCTTGTACGCTCTTATATAATCTTATTTGATCATAGGCGTTTATTGGACATACAAATGTCTTATACATATAAGATTGTCTTACTAGGGACAAATTTTGTTAGAAGTGCCTGGCTTCACTTATGGTTTCTGTTGCGCGAGAACACTAGCAAATGTTCAACAAGATGAAACCCCACGCTCGCGTAACCAGCTTTGACAGTGTTTTACACTAAGTATGAAACAGATTATTCGCAACTCTCAGCGATTATGGTAACGCGTTGTGACTATCGGACTCCCAAGCTCCTGGATGATCGACTTCAAAATAAAGGTAATTGTCTGCACCTTCCTGACATGAACACATTTCACTCTGGGAAAGTGGATGACCAGCAAAGCTGTTTAGCACACAACACAGTCGTGACACAGAATATTGAACAAAGGTACGAACACGTTTATTGTCTTTATCGGTGGTCATCGTGACGAAATCTTTATCGGTGGTCATCGTGACACACACATGTCGAGGATTATCGCCGCCCCCGAGGAGCCGGAGGAAACTAGACACGCGCCACGCGACCACCACCCGGCGGAAGGAGAGGAAACTAGGCATATAAGCGCTTGGAACGACGACAAAGAAAGTGCGGTGCGAGCCCGTTTTGAGTTTTTGTTGACGCGCACCAAAAATGCACGAAAACCTAGCCATTAACAGCTTCGCTGCAAAATAAATGAAGGCTCTAATGGCACATTCACACAGGCGGTTAAGCCAGGTTTGCGAAGCGGTTGCGGATGCGGTTCGCGAGCGACCCCGTTCAGACACACCGAGAGGCGGTTGGTGATTGACTCCGTAAGTGTGAGGTCATGGGTCCAAACAAACTGTTGCTAGGGTCGTTGTTACGGACAAATACATGTGGCTAGGTTTCGCTACGAATACCCGACCGTTCAAAAATCAGGAGTAGGATTTAAGCTTCTATAAATCACAGATATAGAAACCTTGAATGTCATATATGTTTCGACAGAAGTGGGCCGGAAATCGCTTGTTTCTGAAATATTTAGGACTGCAACTTCCGGTCCTCAAGATGCCTGCAGCAGACGACGAATGCAAGGTAGTATGCCGTCTGCCACACGCCCGCCTGCCAAGCAGGCGCCGGCGTCTGAATCGTGGGAATAAAGACGATATTCTGATATTGCATTTGTTTGGAACATAATGAGTTTCAGACACCTATAAGAATCCATAGTGGGGTGCGATGCGATGCGATGCGATGCGATGCGATGGTGCGATGCGAGATGATCGTCTGCTAAAAGATCGCATTGCACCCGTGAGGAAAGCACTTCAGGCGATCGGTTCAGATCCCAAATTTTGTTTGCGGACTCGCGCTATGGTGGGGTGTTTCGTACCTGGTTGCAATCATCGCGTAGAAAAAGATTCTTGCAGTTTCTTCAGATTTCCGCAAGACCCCAAAGCGCAAAAGAAATGGATAAAAAATATAAGGTGAGTACATGTAGCACTGGTAGACAGTTACGATGCATTTTACGATGCATTTTACAGATTGCACTCGCATCGCGGGTTCGATGGAGATCTTCACCAAAAGAGCACATCCACGAAATTTGATGTATACTAAGGGGGAAAAAAATACCGCGAAATCGCGATAGACATGCAATTCTTTAATTACCTGACAACCTCAATAATAATAATAATAATAATAATAATAATAATAATAATAATAATAATAATAATAATAATAATCACAATAATAATAATAATAATAATAATAATAATAATAATAATAATAATAATAATAATAATCACAATAATAATAATAATAATAATAATAATCATAAACGACTTACCTCGACGTGTACGATTTGTTTCTCATGCTGACCTGCACTACGCCGGTAATGCAATTCAGGTCGTCGTCGTAACTGATCTGCATGACGTGGTTTGATTTTGCGCCATCTTCACCCCTCTGAACTAAGCCTGGTTTTTCCAGAAAAAAACGCACATTGCGGAGGCCTCTACGGCCATGGCGATGCACTTGTTTTTGTCGCTCGTTTACCGACGCAATTCAGTGAAGATGCCCACTGCAACGGAGGCCAGCAAATCTATCGTGTCGTCTGCTACCAAAGCAAAGCGGAGTCTAATACTTCAGAAATGGCTTTCATCGTTGCAATACAAAACTGAGACGACAAGAACATCTTCATAATTAGATATCAAAAAGTTAGGTTGCTTACAAAAATTATTTACTTACTTGTAAGCAAAAATGTAGCGTCATGTGGAGTCTCCATGCATTAGTTCATAGCAACGTCCCTAGCAACGGTTTATTTGGACCCAGACGCCATGTTGTGACGTAGTCACTTACGGGGTCAACTGGCGAGAAGCGGTTGGCGTTTTCTCGGCGATCACGCGTGATCTTTTGAGACTTCCATTCGGCAACCCTGTTTTACAATCCAAAATCCAATTTAATTCACAATCCGAAGCCACATTCTTGCTATTTTGGCAATCTAAAGATTTTTCTTTGGGATGTTCGCACGCATCACGAGTTCAAGCAACAAAAAAAAAAAGAGACATATACCCGCAAAACGTGCCTGCGATTCCCTCGACTTCGCCCGCAAGCAAAGCCCAGCTAGGCGCCCCCTTGCTGACTCAGAAGAGGATGCCCCCGACCTCTTCTTCGAAGTGAACCCTTCCCGCATGGTTAGCTGACCTTGTTTTCGGGATAGAGTGCCAGTTTTTCCCCCTCGTTGTTCGCTCTTATCATTTTCGAAATCGTGAGCGGTGGGGTGGACGGTGCTGCGGTTGAATGTGTTCGGGGCTAGGCGGTCGTGGCTTTGTTCGTGGCGGAATCTCCTCTCATCACTTGCACGTCGATCAAGTCTAGTGTTTGTTTGACATTAAGCTCAAATAAACGCCATATGGATTACCTCTGCATCGTCTGGTATGTACACTTTATTTCTCGAGTATGTTCCCTTTATTTATTTTGGTAGTAGTAAACGTTACAGGTCGAGCTAGCGCAGGTACCCTGCCAGCTCCGCGGTAGTACGTTGGCTACGCGATCAGGCTCACGACGTCTCTATCGGCCTTCGTGGTGGTCTTGCACGTTGTCGAAAGCTTTCAAAAGTTTACGCGACTGTCTTAGTGGGTTTAAAAGCTGACATTTCGGCTCGATCAGGGGCGGGTTCCGACATTCTACGGGCAAAGGCTAACAAGGCAGCGAGCTTGGGCTGTGGCACCCAGAATGTTAATAAGAATAAGAAGAAGACTTTTATTCAAATCATAAACATGTTACATATGCAGGCCCGCGAAAGAACTGGTGTGCTTGTATGCGGGACCTGGCGTCCAGCGGGCTGCTAACACTGAAATCCTCTTTTCTGTGCAATACTGGTACACAAACTAAAATTTAAGAGTAAAGCTTTACGCACTCCGGAGTGCAATTCGGTCGGAAGTGGCTATACGCACACCACGGAGAGCTCATGCCGCTCGGGCCACCCTTTTCGAACGGCGCGTGTATCACTGCGGAGCTCGTGTGATACCCATGTGAGGCCATGGGCGTACCAACTGGGGGGCGCTTGCCCCCCCAGTTCTCAGAGTGAGGGGGCAAGGTATGTGTTTTGCCCCCCTGAAACAGCCGCGGCTGCGCAGGGCAAGCACCGGCCGGCAGCGCCCAAGGGATACCAAGGGCACCGCCCCCCGGCAATGGGGGCAGGGGGGTCGGGTTTGCCCCCCCACTCAAAAACAAGTTGGTACGCCACTGTGTGGGGCATCGGGTAGACGTGTTTTTTCGTAATTTTGTTTAAATATATATATTCTACGCAAAGCCGCAAGCTTCCGTCTTTCTTCTTAACTAGAATCACGAATGATGACCAATCACTTCAAGATGGTCGAATGACACATTGTGACAGCATTTTTGCTTCACAATTTTCAATGTCTTTCCGTCTGATAAAGAGATTCAATATAGTCTATTGTGAATAATATCTTCAGTGTCTGTGGAAATGCGGTGTTCTGTTTGGGAGCGCTGTCCAAATGTTGCAGAGGATATATCAAAAACATTGGGGAAACTGCACAGCATAAAGAAAAGCCATTCCCGTTTGTTTGCCTCAAGAAAGGAGGAGATGGTTTTTACCAGCAAAGAGGGTGGTGAAATGCTGGGTCCGTCCGCAAGTTTCCCCGGTAATGCCGGTGCGTTATTAGGTAGGTCTGGTAAACGCACTTTCTCTGCTAATCCGAGTGACTGCCCTTTCGGAAGAACTACAACGTGTGGGTTGGTATTATGAACAGCTAACCAACCGGCGCTATTTTCGATAGTTGCTACGGCGTAGAGAAGTAATCCCTTTCCAGTAGAGGTAAACAGGTGGCTTCAAAAAGAATATCTCCAGCAATATTTGTTGACAGAAATACTTCAACGAGGGATGTTGCATTTGGGAGTAGGTCGAAATCAGAAGTTAGACATAGTTTAACTGCATGATTAGCGTTTGTAGCCCAAAAACATTTGCTTGAAAGATGTAGTTCCGAAAGACCACAATCAGTTAAAGCTTCGCTAGGCTGAAGGAAATCGCACCCGTGTATTACCTGAGCTTTGCACTTTGATAGAACGAAAAATTGGATGTGACAGAGGGCGTCTGCGGTAGAAACGCGAGCAGTACACACCGAAGAAGGGTGAATGATGTTGGTGTCCGCTCCACGAATGAGGCCCTGTGCTGGTGTGCACACTTTAGGAAGTTGTTTGCAGACATCTTCTCTCATAACGCAAACAGCTGCACTTGTGTCAATAAGTGCGTAAAATGGGTGTCCGTCAATGAGAACGTTGATGTAGTTCCATGCATCGGGAGGGTTTTATGGATGATTGACAGCGGCAGTTTCATTTCCTCGCAGTTTAGTTTTCCGTTGGCGACCTCACTGGAAGGGTGGATGCAGAAAGCTTCGGTGAAGATGAACGGCGATGATACAGTGAAAGAGACTGCCGTCGGTAGTACCGGAACACTGTAGTTGTGACATAACCGTGATGGTGGTCCGTGCGACGATTTGGGCTCTATGAGGAATGGCGTGGGGGCTCGTCGAAGCTGTATCTTTATGCTCGTGAAGACTGTCGTTCCTCGTCGCCGCGACGTCGTCGGATGTAACGTGCGCTGTGTCCTAGCACGCTTAAGTAATAGCGGGTGGGTCGTGCGTTGCCCCACCAGTTATTCCGCGGCTGACCGAAACGTGAGTCAAGGATGGGTGATACAGGAGCGGAAGAATTAGTTGGCGGCAGTACAGCTGCAGGTCCGAAAGCAACTGAAAGCAACTGGTGCTGGGGTTCTGAAAATGACCTCAGCGTATAAGGGCCTGGGTGTCGACTGCTCAGAGAACGTTGGTGAGGGACTACCCATGACTTGTAAAAGTTCGTTCCGAATTATTTGCTGAATCGGCGGTGTTGGGGGAGCCGATGGTTGTGTCAGGAGCTGCTTCCGGTCCTCTCGCACTATCTCGCAAATTAGAAATAGCAGACCATGTTGGGATGTTGGTTGAACGGTAGGGGAGGGGAGGTACGCGAGCTGTCCCAGCACACTTACTGCCGCTCCAAAAGATTGGACGCGGTGTTGGGGGGCCTCCGCGAGGCGTGTGCAGCCGCTGTCGACGACGTTGACATCAGAAGGCGGCTGATTGAGGAACATCGCGAAAGCTTCCTCGGATATTCCCTTGAAGAGGTGGCGGACGCACTTACTCTCGCATTTGCTCGTTGACCCGGCGACAGAGGATTACGTTCTCGATGTAAGCAGCGTAGCTCTCGCCTTGCTGTTGTACACGAAAGTTGAGGCGACGTTCTGCTGTGGAGCAGCGTTGTTCAGGCCTGCCGAATATTTCCTTAGCACGGGTTGTAAACACTTTCCATGTGTGCCACTCCGTCTCGTGATTTAGATACCGTGTTTGGGCCACATCCGTGAAGAAGAATATAATGTTGGCCAATTTACTGGCGTTATCCCACAGGATGTAGGTACTAATCCGCTATTCTTCATCTCCTAAACCAAAAACCTTTGGACCTCGTTGGCGCGAGGATAGATGCCAAACGGGCCAGGGTTGTGGAGGTTGAATTGGGTAGGAACCTACGACTGTGGATGTGGCGAGGGCGGGTGAGTGACGTTCAGAGGTGCCGGTGGGTGGTGACTGGGCAGCTGACGTGCTGGGCTGAGACACTAATGCCACTACGAAGCCCTATGGTCGAAGCTGAGGGTCTAGGAAAGGCGTTGTGGCCCGCACCCCAACCAGGATGCCAGGACGTTTATTTCGGTCCTCTGTTGGCACTCGAGGGAAAGATGGGGCAAGCTGACGAGGTGACCGTTGGGGCGCTTACTCTGACGAAGAAGTATCCCACGCTATATTACGTTCACCCTTAAGCTGAGACTGCAGCCAAAGCTACAAGCGCGAGCTAGCCCGCCTTATTGGCTCTGAGACATGCATTTCTAGCGCGAGCGCTCGTTCTGCGGAAGAACGCTTCAATGCAGCGACCTCGAGTGCGCACGTTCTTTCCACGAGCCAACAGCCGCCGGTGTGAACGAGCACATGCAACACATTAGCGCTTAAAATTACAGTGAAATGTATGGGCTTCGGGCGAAAGGAGAATGCAGACAGGCTTTTTATCTCCACAAATGAAAGCTACGTGCTTGTTAGAACAATTATTCGCTTACCTTTTACACCAGACCCCACTGTAGAGGTGAAAAGCTTGTCTTTATTTTCTTTTCTCTGACTCACACATTTCACTCTCCTCCTATCCGTGGATGGGAATACGTCATTTCGTCGTGTTTCACGTGCTGCTGGCTAGACGTCTCCACTTATTTAGAACGATTGAGTGGTTAAATGGCAATGACCCTATTGACGTCCTATACGACCGCTGCGGCACGATACCGTAAATTTGTCGAAAACCTGAAGTCGAGAAAGAATTGAGATAGATTTCCAGTTTCATAATCCAGATAGCGAAACGTTATACTGAGTTTTTCGGTCTGAATAGAGCTCTGCAACCTGCGAAACTTGATGTGTATACTGAGTAAGATACGAGCATTCGATTTCACGAATAATCTACCTGTTTAACCCTTCTGAAGGCTCAAAAAACACATCTTTAGGTGCCTGAAAATTTTATTTACTCAGTAATTCCCAAGTTGCACACTTTGTCGGCCCAGCCGTGGGCCAGATTGGCGCAAGCTTGAGCCAATAAACCTTTTGCAAAATTCCCAAGCACTAGGGAGCATGCTCCGAGTGTAGTTACACGCGCTGCACGTGCTGGCGTCTGCAGTAGTAGCTTTTCTAAAGCAAATGTCTAAAACAAATGGCATTTGCACGCTCGCTTGTCAACGCTTTATTTTGGTGTTTTACTTGGAATCTTTTATACGGGGAAGGCGAGCGCGTGTGACGCGTGTCCATACATTCCCATCATTCTACTTGATGCTTGGGTAATTTAGCAATAGGTCTATTTGGCCCAAGCCTGCCCCAAGCTTGCGCCAAACTGGCCCAGGTATGTGCCTGGGAAGTGTGCTGCTAAGGTACATTGCGAGATGCATTTCGCGGTGGGAGTGAAACCGACGTTAACGTCGATGCCGAGGCGTTGACTTCAAAACAGAAGTTAGTTTCGGTACACACGATACTCAACCGAAGACGAGCGGTCGGCAAGGAGACAAAGACACACGTCTCAATTTTTATGACAGAAGGAAAGAGATGACCTTAAAGACGTGTGTGTTTTCCCCTTGTCGTCCGTTCGTCTTAGGTTTAAAATCACATGTGACGTCAACAAGCTCGCCTGCTTTATAAACTTGGTTTCTGTGTTGCTTCTGACTAAAAAAAAAAAACTGTCTCACGGAGTCAATATTACGCTAAGCATATCAGTTGTTTTCGGGATAAAAATGTGACCTGCCTGCGTACTACTCCAGCTTCCTCGTAAAAGCTGGAACAGTTCGTATCGCTCAGTAAAGCCAGCTCACTACGAGACAGGCCCAGCTACTGATATTCCAAAACGCCTCTCCAACCCTCACTATATCCGCCATATTTATAAACGAGTGGCGCCACCTATAAACAGTTGGAGTCGCTGATATCACGTGACACCTTGGCGTCACAGCAAGCGGCAATATCACGTTACGCAGTAAACTTTCCCGCAAACTTTACTGGGCTACATGTACCGTGCGCCGCGTCACCTCCATCAGTGACGTTAAATCTCCTTTTAAAATTTTCCCCGAACCAAAAAAGAAAAAAAAACAGTTTCTTGAGTTAAACAGAAAACAGCAGTAGTAGTAATATTAATTTCGCTCCACACGTAAAACAAAACCAGTCAATAAAGGTACCCTCAGGTGACGTAGCCTTAATGATTTTATTTGCTATGCGATTAGCTCTGATACTCTCCATTGAAAACAAGCTCTAACAAATAAATTGATTTGCCAACATTTCAGCAAGCTTCTCAATACAAACAATTATATTAATATATTGCATCATCCTCTGTTATCGAAGCATATAATTATATAGTATTGGGAATTTAAAAAAAAAAGTGAATGGTTTCAAAGTATTTCTTTGTTCTGAATTTACTATCGTTAGCTTGGTTTGACCTGTGCTTTAAATCAACGCAATGGTCATTCCTTAAGCTCATGTTAGGTGTAAGCCCCTAGATCAAGGAGGGTTTATGAGTCCATCTGAATTTTAACGAGGGTGTTCGTGTCTTATTTCTAAACGCATTTTATACCTTCCGTTAAAGGAAACAAAATTCTTCATGCGCTTACGAGGTTTCCGAACAACCAACAAGTTCTCAGAATCGAACTGACAAGAAAAGCAGGACAGCAACCGACAGTTGTGCAGTATAACAAATTTCACGTCGGCTCCGAAAAGGAAAAGTACAAGCTGACCATCGGCGACTACCAGGGTCCTGACGGTAGGTATCAGTTCTGCTGGCTAGCCTCTCTCAACATATTGCTACGCGCGTCGCCAAGCGAGCGCGCTTGGCCGAATGGTTATCGCGCCTGACTGTCGCGCGGAAGGCCTATACTTCGTCTCACCTTAGCATGGACTAACTGCGAAGGCTGTGCAAGCGCGAGCGGGTTGCCTTGTCTACCTTGACTGGAGCACTCGCTGCACGAGTGCTCGTGCAGCCGCCGAGGCTTCATCCAAAGCGAATAGCTCGCGCTTTTAGCATGCGCTGCTAACAATAGTCCATGCCAAGGTGAGACGAAGTATAGGTTTGATTTTAGTCAGAGGGATGTCATTTTATTTATTCTTTCAACTTGGCGTTCTCGTAAGTTCGAGAAAATTCTTGGCTGATCGAGTTCCGAATGTTCTACGCGCCGAAAGTTCTACCCTAATGTTCCAGAAACCCACGAGGGTACATAAGGGACTCCGCATGGCGAGCTAAGGCAGTCTCGCCCCAGCGTTCAACTCTACTGTTACGTCGACTTCGACGCCCGCGACTCTCTGCTGTTATCTTCGGTTTACTTTTTGTTTTCAGCACAAGTTCGCCCCATTTAAACATTTCAGTTTCTCCAAATTCTTCTTTGTTTCACCTCGTCATTTGCAGCCGCCTCGGTGGCTCCGAGGCGAGAGCGCTGGCCTACGGATCCCCATGTGGCGGGTTCAAATCCCGGCCGAGGTCCCCGCAATCTGACGGAGGCTTATTGCGGAGGAGGCGCCGTGTAACCGAGCTTTCGGTTGCACGTCAAAAGATCCCCAGGTGGTCCAAATTAATCCTCAGTCCGCCGCTGGGGCGTGCCAGATGCCCTTCGTTGGTTTGGCACGTAAAACCCCCAAATTTGACTTTCGACCTCGTCATTCCTGAAAACATCATGCCAACAATGTGGGCTCGCGCGTGTTATTGCGCACTTTGTCCGCGGGGAGCAGGACCTCCGCGGCTCTCCCGACAAAAAACTGGAAACGAGTCAAAACTAAGTGTTTTTGAAAGGCTATAAAGGCTGCGCATGCTTTCTATATTTCTAAGTGGGCTGATTTTGAGGTTTCAGATGGTGCCTAGCAATTCTTTAACTGAATCAATGTTTAAATTTACTTATTTCAAATTTAATTACCCAAACATAATTAAGTACCTAGTTATCGCAAGCGTTAATATTTGTTTTCTGGATGTACCCTTTGAAGAGACTAGTACGCGATCAAAATCTGTGTGACGCGTTGTTTCGCATGAACAATTTGGCCGATGTTCCGCGAACCACGCCGGCATATTCTACCTTTTATTAAATGGTAAAAATAATCTGGGATGGCCAGAGTGTCATGGGGTTAGACATGCAAAAAAACACCCAAACGTTCAGAGTGCCGCAGGAAACAAAAAGGGGGGGGGGGGGGGGCGAGTTACTTGGGTCTACTTTTAAGAAGTAAAGATATCGAGAGAACAGTCCTTTCCAAAGGAACTAATTATAATTGTTGAATATAACTAATAACAACAGCCAGAAATACATTTTTCAAACGCTAAGCAATATTAAACCATACATTTATTTTTGCTTTGCGGTTAATGAAACAACCAGCCACAGCCCCGGACGGCGGTCATGCGTATACGGTTCGATATTATTTTTAGAACAATAAAGAAAGCAGTTTACTGGACACATCGATGTGTAAAAAAGCAGTCCAACTGTACGTACCTAGTGTAGTACAAGACTGCCATGACAGTTAGTTCTTTTAATTGTAGAACTTTTTTTGTTGTTGTTTTGGGGACGCAGGAGGAGAAGGAAGGCAGGCTAACAAGGCAGCCGCGAGCCGCACTTGGAACCGCGAAGAGCCGCAAGTGGCTCTCGAGCCGCAGTGTGGCCATCCATTTGCTATAGTGTTAACTTTTCGCTGTTGATGCTTTCCGAATTTTGTTTATCATTCAGTTGAACTACAGACATCCGTAGTGACTGGTATAGTTGAAGCCCCAGCCCGATTCAGGACATACATTATTGACACTTTAAGTGATTTTTGAACTAACCCGAATAAACGCCTTTCGGAATACCCAGGATTTAGTCTTCCCAACATGCTATTTATCATCTCGTAATTTAAATTATAGAGTTCTTACAATAAACGCTAAAGGCTCAGCTGGCGCTATAGTTTCTACGGGACTTCCGGTTGCAAATTGAAGCAGATAGGAACCACCCTCGAGTGTATTCCCCATAAGAAAAAGTACGGGATATTTATCTCTTCGCCAGAGAATAATAGAAATCATCGTAGTTTCTTTACTTGTAACGGTTACTGCGTAGCTTTATTCACATTAGTGTAATTTATTTAGTTACCCAGTTGTTTTTTCATTACTGAGCGATATTTAGATTTATAACAATTGAGTCACGGATTTATGTTGTAAAAAATGATATGTCAATACAAGCTATCAATCAATCAATACACGCTATCAATACAAGTTATCAATGGCCATTCATGCACAGTTTGTTACTAATCCAGTACGTGTTCCTCGTTCTTAACTCCATGCTTCGTTCTTGTCTGCTTTGATTCTTTGATTTGGCATATAGGATCCTTTTGGTGTTTTGTCAAGCTTATTAACTCTCTGAGCTTCACAGCATTGGCTATATTCGTAAATGCATGCCCTATACACTTTATTTGTATCACATTTAAACTACTGTCATCTAATATGGGGCACCACGACAAAAACAAATCTTTATAGAATATTTTTATTGCAAAAAAGGGCGATAAGACTTGTGTGCAGTGTACCCCATGACTTTCATACGGACCTAATTTTTGCTAATTTGGGGATAATGAAAATACATGAATATTACAAATATAGACTTGCCATGAAATATAAACAAGAATATACCGAGAGTAAAAGTTTCTTATTCGACTTGGCTTCCCTCAGAAAAAAACCGCAAACTCATACCCTTCGTCACCCTGACCCTTGGATAATAGATACATCGCGCACTGACTACGGCCTTCAGATGATTAGAAGAACCCTGCCTTCATTGCTCAACACTTTCTCGCATTCCAATGTTGATATAGTATCTTTAACCCCACGTGAGATCCGTGAATATTTTCTTTGAAATAATGTCGTGTTCACTTTTTGTATTTTGCAAGTTCATTTTCTTCATTGTTGTGTGTGGCTGATATCTAGTTGGCATTTTCGGCCCAGTGTTTGCTTTTCTTCCTTTTGTTTTTTTATTCCTGTTTTGCATTAGTGGGCTTTTTTGCTTTGTAAACTTTTTGACACCGCTGTGTTCCTGTGAGGGGGCTGGGGACCAGTCAAGCTCCTTGTAAGCTTTTTTTCCCCAGCTCCCACCATATATACATTTATATGGTAAATAAACTATTATTATTATTATAATAGCAGTCTGCAGCGTCAATACGTAATATGCATGTGTATTGGGCTATTTTAGCGCAGTGTTCGACGCAATGAATTCTAAAAAAACGCTCTGACTTATATTTTTGTACATCCGATTGTAAAATGTTCCAAACTTTTTATTCTGTCACAACACGAAGCAATATTTCCTCTTATAATCAAGCACGAAGAGAAAACGAATTTGCGTCATCCCATAGGAATGCATTCCCGGAAGTCAAATTTAGACTGCTTGCTATCTGCTTCAAAATGCAACAGCACACTAGCGCCAGCTGAGCTTCTAGCTTTTATTGCAATAACTCTATGATTTAGATAAGCAATTGAGAAAGCAGCAAATGGAGGTTATGCCAGAACCAACATTGAATTTTTCCCGTGCCTCCAGCAGTGTGATGTCACATGCTGTATGCTTTAAAACCCTTGATGCTCCCGAGCCCCTAACTTTCGCAAATTGAAACATTCGCGAAATTTAAGTGCACACGAAAATTTCGTTCCTTAACAGTTCTAGTGCAGGCGTCTGGAATTTGCGAATTTTAACGGTCGCGATTATTTCCTCTGTGACCGACTCGCAAAAAATGGGGGCCGCCAAAAAATAGGGTTTTACAGTAACTTGCAAGTCGACCAGACAGTGTAAAACGACACAGAACTTTAAGTGTTTTTGTTTGGTTTTTCGTTTGCCAGCGTGAGCTTCCCCAGAATTCATTCCACACCACCAAACGGGAACCAACTGTTTCCCCCCGTATAAAAACAAGGGATGAATGGATGGATGATATCGGCTCTACCTTTGTAACGGGCGGTAGCTTTCGCCACCTAGCATCACCTTTTGAAGTCACGTTTTCAGTGCTGCCAGTGTTACTGTGAAGCCTTTCAGACCAACGTTTAAAATGCAGTAACTCCACACAAAAGTATTGTGACTTGTAATTTAGGTTACTAGTTCGACTGCGTCAAATAATGTGTTGAACAAAGCTTGAAGCAAATCAGTTTGGAAGTCAAGAAAAGCATTTTGTATCCACAAACTCAGCCAAATGTTTCTAGATGTTTGCCTATAACAGAACATAATATTTTATATTTGCGGCTTGTCAGTGTATTATAGCGCAAGAGCCGTCAACACCGTTGTTTGTTTCAAGCTGGTCGTTGGCATTCACAGGTTTCGACGCGTTGTCCTACCACAACGGAGCCGAATTCACCATCAAGAAGAGCATGACGATCAATCCCGACCATGACAAGTGCTCCAAGAAACTAAGTGGTGGCTGGTGGTTCAAGATATGCAACGAGGCAAATCTTAATGGACGTAAATTCACCTACAATTCGTCAATAAGGGCCCTTGGTATTACTTGGCACATAAAAGGCGACATTGAATCCTACTATTACAACTACCACAAGGTGGAGATGAAGATAAGGGACGCCGATTTTGGTTTTTGCACGGGCTCTATAAAATTCTAACTTAGAGTATTTCTGATCTCATCTTCGGTGCAATAAAAAAGCACTAAATCTTGCGGAAGTTGCCATTTACAATATTCTCCATGAATATCTCGCTTTTATTACTTATTTTGCAAACTTTGGTAATAAAATATTGCCACGTGCGCAGCTGGCCGAGTAGGCAGCGCGGCCATGGCCTAACGGGTATCGCGCTCTCCTTCCACGCAGAAGGCCAGGGTTAGATTCCTGGCCACGGGTACGCATTTTTGTTGACTCTGTTGTGATGTTCTGGTAAATTTGAGAACCGTGTTGCTAATTCGAGATTAGAATGTTCTACACGCCGAAACTTCTATGCTAATTGTTCCAGAAGCCCACGCGTGTACAAAAGGGGCTCCGCGTGGCGCTCCGGAGTCAGTTCCGCCAAAGCGTTCGACTCCGCTCTCACGCCGACTGCGACGCCCGCGACGCTCTCCTTTTTTTGTTCCTTTTTAATTTTTGGGCACAACTTCGCCCCCTTAAACGTTTAGTTTCTTCAGTTATTATCGCCTCATCAATTGTCATTCTTGACATTTTGGTGGAAGTGCTGGGTACATTTGCGTTATATGCCCGTGGACCGTACACCTCCGAAAACACGCCGGCCAAGTGACATGCTCAGCCCCGGGAGGCTACCCTTTGCAGAAGACCAGACCAAGGCCCGGTCAAGTCGCCGTAACCAAGGCCTACCTCCGGAACTTGGACCCTCGCCACAGAAATAAAAAAAAGACCGCGACGATGACCACTCCACCCGTCGTTGTCTCACCCGTCGCTGCCCGCACGCCCGCGTCCTTCCACGGTGAGCCGTATGAAGACATCGAGGACTGGCTACAGCAGTATGAGCGAGAGGTCTAATACAACCGATGGACGGAAAAACAGCGCCTCCAGAGTGTTTAATTCGCGCTCGAAGGGACGGCCACGCACCGGTTCGAGAATCGCGAGACTTCCTTGATCTCGTGGACCGCCTGCAAGGATGCGCTGAGGCGGACATTTTCGAGCCAATATCGACGGGAGAGGGCCGAAGATCTTCTTCAAATGAGGACCCAGGGCGCAAACGAGACAATCCCCAGTTTCGTCGAGGATGTTTTCCGTCTGATTGCTCGCGCCGACCCTCAAGCCACAGACGAAAAGACGCTGCGGATCCTAATGCGAGGTGTCAGGGATGACATCTTCGGTGGTCTTGTTCGCAACCCACCATCCACCATCCAAGAATTTGTCACGGAGACCACGAACATAGAACGTGCCCTCCTCGCAAGAGCCAGCCACTACCATCGGCACTCGAGCGTCGCTGCTGCAACTGCATCGGGCTACGACATCAGCCCTAGCATCCCCGGCATTCGCGACATCGTCAGGGAGGAGCTTAAGAAGCTTGTGCTGACTGCTGAACGCCCGGCCTCAATCTCCATTGCCGAGGTCGTCCGAGACGAGGTTCAGTGAGGGTTCCTACCAGATGCTCCTGTCACCGTGGCCGCACCCGAAGAACCAGCGCTGACCTACGCCGCCATGGCCCAACGACCGCCGCCAGCTCACCGCCAGGTCACGGCACCACCCCAAGGAGACCCTCCGATGGCGCAGTATCCTCGACGCCAGAAAGAACAAGGTCAGCACGTCCGCCTGGAGCGACCCTCGCCAAGGAAGACCGACGTGTGGAGGACGGCCGATCGACGCCCGTTGTGCTAAAACTGTGCGGAAGCCGACCATATCTACCGCCGTTGTCCCTACCGGCAAGTAGGGCTGCGCGGCTTCCATCCGAGCGACCCGCGCCCACGCTACCGTGAGCGACCACAGGAGATTGAAGAGTATCTCCGACGACCTCAGTCTCCTCCGCCTGCACCTCGCCGGGGGTCCCGGTCGCCGTCGCCAGGACGTCCAGTCTCGCCGATGCACCGACCTCGTCGAGAGAGCCCGTCGCCCATTTCTCGTCGGAAAAACTAAGTACGGCAACGCCTGAAGGTGGTGTTGCCGAGGACGACCGAAGCAAAGCCTCCAAGAACGATGCCCCTACATCGGTGTCCAACAATCTAAACGTTATTATCGACGGCCACGACGCATCAGCACTCCTGGACACCGAAGCAGACCACTCAGTCTTGAGTGGGAGGCACTCTCGCCACCTTCGAAAAGTGATGACGCCGTGGGAGGGGCCAGAAATACGAACTGCTGGAGGACACCTCATTATGCCTGTCAGAAGGAGCACTGCTCGAGTTGAAATCCACGCTGAGACGTGCCTGTCAAGTTCGTCGTTCTGCAAGACTGTGCGAGGGACGTTATCCTCGGAGTGGACATTCTCTGCGAGTATGGCGCCGTCATTGACCTGGAAACAAAGCGGCTGACACTGCGAAAACCTGCTCTACCACCGGAGGAACTGAAAGCGACGCCACCGCGGTGAAGTGTTTTCGTGCTTGTCGGGGTCGATGAAGCTACCTGCGGTGGAGTTCTTCAGGAGGGAAGCCTCCAATTGCTCCCTGGGAGAGGAATAGGCATCACAAGAGGAGTAGCTGAACTTCAAGATGGCCGGACTGTGGCCCTCGTGACGAACTTCCGAAATGAAACGCAACACCTCACGAAAGGCTCAGCCATGTGCCAGATCGAGGAACTCCAAAACTCCGCCGAAATTGCCGCAATTACTGAAGAGTTCCTTCCTCCCGAGCAAGACAATACGTCGACAGCGAAGGTCGACATCGACCCTAAGCTTACGGGCCCGAAACGACGGCAGCTGATTAAACTCCTTGCCGAATACCGCGACTGCTTTGCGACGTCTTGGAAGGTGATCCAAACCGCCGTTGCAAAGCACCGCATCGTTACCGAGGACGATGCGCGCCCTGTGCATCGATCATCGCTAAAGAAAGGGAGGTGATCCAGGAGCAAGTTCAAGAGATGCTGAACGACGACATAATCCAACCTTTATGCAGTCCATGGGCCTCTCCAGTTGTTCTGGTTAAGAAGAAGGACGGAACGCTTGGGTTCTGCGAGGACTACCGGCAGCTGAACGCGGTTACGAAGAAAGACGTCTACCCACTCCCCCGCATCGGCGACACTCTAGACCGGCTGCGCCACTCTCGATATTTTTTATCGATGCACCTGAAGAGCGGCTACTAGCAGATCGAAGTCGACGGACGGGACTGAGAGAAGACAGCCTTTGTCACGCCGGATGGACTGTATGAAATTAAGGTGATGCCCTTCGGACTATGCATGGCGCCAGCAGCTTTCCAGCGTGTCATGGACACCGGTCTGGCAGGGCTGAAGTGGAAAAGCTGTCTTGTCTACCTTGACGACGTCGTAGTATTTTCGACTTACTTCGAAGAGCACTTGCGACGACTCCGCGTTGTTCTCAGAGCCATACAGACCGTCGGGCTCACCCTCAAGCTGTCAAAGTGCCGGTTCGCCTATGACGAACTGAAGCTCCTAGGCCACGTGGTTAGCAACGAAGGCGTCCGCCCAGACCCCGAGAAGACTCGCGCCGTCGAAGCATTTTCAGCACCGACAGACAAGAAGGCCGTGCGAAGATTTCTAGGACTTTGCGCCTACTATCGTCGCTTCGTTCGGGATTTCACAAGGATTTCTCCACCGCTTACAAACCTCACGAAGGACGCCGAGAAGTTGAATGCGCCAAGGAGCAGCAGCAAGCCTTCGACAAGCTGAAGCGAAGACTCCAGGCTCCTCCTGTCCTTGGACACTTTGATCAGGATGCAGAAACCGAGATACACACAGAAGCAAGTAATACAGGACTTGGAGCGGTACTAGTTCAAGTGCAAGAATTAAGGCACCGAGCGGGTCATCGCCTACACAAGTCGGACGCTGTCGAAATCGGAAATAAATTACTCCACGACTGAAAAAGAATGTCTTGCGGTCGTCTGGGCAATCACGAAGTTCCGCCCGTACTTGTACGGGAGCCCTTTCCGCGTAGTCACAGACCCTCACTCGCTCTGCTAGCTTGCAAACCTCAAGTTCCCTTCAGGACGTCCGCTCGAAGAGTTCAACATGACTGTAGTGTACAAGTCAGGCCGCAAGCACAACGACGCCGACTGTCTGTCCTGGGCCCCGATCTAGAAACCTTCCGGCAGCAGCGCCGACAATGACGACGAGTGCTTTCCAGGAGCAATGACCACCGACGACCTGGCACGACGTCAACGAGACGGTCCTGAGCTGCGCGCCCTAATAGAGCACCTGGAAGGGTGCGGGAGTACCGTGCCCCGTGTTTTCTTACAAGTCCTGCCGACCTTCGCCATTCGACAAGGTGTACTCTACAAAGTGAACTTCAGGGACAACAAATCGCCGTGGTTGCTGGTAATCCCAGCCGACCTTCGAGAAGAGATCTTTCAAGCCTGCCACGACGACCCGACGTCCGGACACCTTGGTTACAGTCGGACGCTGGCCCGTATTCCCGAAAAGTATTGACTCTCCAAAACCGTCCATCTCTACACCCGATCCTGTCACGAGTGCCAGCGACGCAAGAAACCGCCGACGAAGCCGGCAGGTCTCCTGCAGCCAGTCGCTCCGCCAACTGCACCGTTCCAGCAGATCGGAATGAATCTACTTGGTCTTTTTCCGCGGTCGACCCTGGGAAACCGTTGGATAATCGTCGCCACAGATTATCTCACGCGGTACGCAGAAACAAAAGCCCTTCCTTCAGGAACAGTTCATCGTCCTTCGGCATGGCGCTCCCGACGTTCAGATTACAGATCGGGGTTCATCGTTCATGGCACAGCTGACCCAAGAAATCCTCCGGCTCAGTCACACCAGCCATCGTCGTACCATTGCGTACCACCCGCAGACCAACGGGCTGACGGTGCGACTGAACAAGACAATCGCCGACATGATCTCTATGTACGTCGAAGTAGAGCACAAGACGTGGGACGAGGTGTTGCCCTACGTAACATTCGCTTACAATACGGCGGTTCAAAAGACCACTGGATTCACACCTTTTCAGCTGGTACATGGTCGGAAGGTAACGACTCTGCTTGACGTCATGATGCCTCATTGTCCATCTGACAATGAGAGCATCGACGCCCAAGTGTTTGCTCAATGGGCCGAAGAAGTCCGCCAGCTCGCCCAACTCGTAATTCAAGAGCAGCAACGCGTCGACGCGGGCCGCTACAACCTTCGTCGCGGGGACGTGCACTTCCAGCTCGGAGATAGGGTGTGGGTGTGGACGCCCATCCGTCGCCGCGGCCTTAGTGAGAAACTGCTGAAACGGTACTCTGGACCGTACAAGGTGCTTCGTCGCCTCGGTGAGCTGAGCTACGAGCTGATGCCCGACGGAACACGAACATCGTCACGCCGCCCACCACGACCTGAGGTCGTCCATGTCGTGCGCCTGAAGCCGTACTACGCTTAATAGGACTATAGACCTTATGTGTTTTAAATGACTCTTTAGTTTGCCGTTCTTTTCATTTGCTTTGTTTTCTTTTGTAATGCATCGGGGTGATGCACATTTTAAAGGGGAGAGTAATGCCATGCGCGCAGCTGGCGGAGTAAGTAGCGCGGCCGTCGCCTAACGGCTGTTGCTCTCTCCTTCCACGCAGAAAGCCAGGGTTCGATTCCTGGCCGCGGGTACGCATTTTTGATGACTCTAATGTGATGTTCTGGTAAATTTGAGAACCGTGTTGCTAATTCAAGATTATAATGTTTTACACGCTGAAACGTCTACCCTCATTTTTCCAGAAGCCCACTCGTGTACAAAAGGGGCCCTAGCGTTCGACTCTGCTGTCACGCCGACTTCGACGCCCGCGACGCTCTGCTTTTTCTGTTGCTTCTTTTTTATTTTTGGGCACAAGTTCGCCCCGTTAAACGTTTAGTTTCTTCAGTTATCATCAATTATCATTCGTGTCAATATCACTACTAGAGAACAGAGTTCGCTTGTCGTGGATCTCCCGGCTATACCGCCAACGTCTAGCTCTAAAGCGGCGGTCCCACTGTTTATAGATCTTACAAAAGAGACGCTGCAGGCGCTGTCTGAGGCCTTCCTTGTATATGAGGGTCCCTTCACACTGGCCATATAAAAACCGTACTTATACATGTTATAAGCGTAAATACGTATTAAGCAAATACGCTTGAAACATGATTGAGGCGTCTCTGCAGATAATTTTGTCATCATGTCTGCGGCCCGTGTCTTTTGTTTAACGCATGAGCAGTGTGAGAGCGGCTTAAATTCACCAACTGCGCACCATTGGCGCCGACTTAGTCGAAGCAAAATTAGCATTGTTCCAAATTATGGACGCGACAAATGTGTTTAGGCAGCGGCCTCTGGAACCGTATGTGTCTGCGCAGTAAAGGAACAACTTGGTCGTTGCTGCACGACCTACAAGGCGTGGCTGTTAAATAACGCGGGGCTGAACGCTCATTCTTTGCTCGCATGTAACCCTAGCGGTCCGAACCAACAGATGCCAAAGATTCAGACCAAATGGTTATTTCGTTCAAAAGTTATAAGTGATTTGCTGAAAATTTCATCGGGAAAATGGCGGCCGACGCAGCTCTTGAATACGTAGAGCTGAAGAGCGCCTGTTACTAAAAAATGGCGACAACGGGCTCCATCTTGCGCAGGAGTTTTCAGAAAATCACATAACTTTCGTATAAGAGTGGTACCTTGGGCGAGTTGGTGATGCATTACTAAGGAAAAAGAACAGCGCATATACTGACAAAGAACATAAAAGGACACGACAAACGTTTACTCCTTCTACCTGTTCTTCGTCGTTTTTTCCGCCGTTTTTCGTTAGTAACTTAACTTTTGAATGAGATGGAGGTATGTTCCGAAACTATGGCATCTCGTTCAGACTTGTTAAAGAATAATAATGACTTTATTCTTCACCACAGATACATGTGGTGAATGGGAGGCCAGAGGAAAAGCTGCATGATCGCAGCTTGACGAAGCTCCGGACCCCCGATTCAGCAGCTACGACACGACATATAATGCATTTACATTGAACAATTCATTTTTGGGGCATGTATATATGAACATAAATAACATATGCATGATCAAGTTTTAAAAAAACACAATTCGAGGATATTATTCTTCAAAAGCTGAATAGCATCAATTTTCCGAATAAAATTATCATTTAATAACATAAATAGCGTGTAGCTTATTTTCTGCTTCCAATAATTGGTTCTGCATTTCGGAATCTGCCAAGACTGGCGATGTCTAGATGAGTTATAGTAACTTTTTTCTTTTAAATCAGCGAGTTCAAAAATTATATCGTTGTGTTCACATGCCGCCTACTTATACGTGATTGTTAATCGATAATCATACATTTGATGTATGTTAAGAATTTCGTATAATTTGAACTATGGTTGTTTTGGATGTATGTAAGGAACATTTGCCATTTTCTGGAGTAAATGCATTGCATTTAAATTTGACATGGATGTATTGCCCCAGACTAACTTACAATAGCAAAAATAGGAATAGAATAACGAGTTGTATAGCACGTTTTTGCACTCGTGGTAAGAACATGTCTATGTTCATTCATAATTCCTACTACTTTTCCTAGTTTAGCGTAAAGATATTTAATGTGATCAATCCATAACAATTTTTTTAGAAAAATTTTTTTCCGAGCGTTTTATTACTATGTACAAACTCAATATTTAAAGATCCAAAGTTGAGGGGTGTGGTAAGTCTCTAACCCAAACCACCCGGTCGAAACATGACTGCTTTTGTTTTTGATACATTTATGTTTAAGCAATTAATTTCTGACCATGCTTTTAACTTTAAAAGAAATGCATTGGCTTTATTCCGTAAGCTCTGCTCACAACTGTCTGAAAACATTATGCTAGTGTCATCCGCATAGATGATATATTTGCAACTTGGATCAATGTTCACTAAGTCATTAATATACAGTAGAAAAAGAAGGGGCCCTTAGATACTTTCTTGTGGAACTTCTGACGATATGCTTGAAAGAGTCGATTTTTGGTCAGTAATTACCACGAACTGGGAGCGATATTGTAGATATGATTTTATAAGTGCAAGCGGAATATCTCGGATACCATAAGCAAATAGTTTTTCTAGCAAAATAGTGTGATTAATGCAATGAAAATCTTTGCTGAAATCTATAGATATTCCAAGTGTCAACTTCTTTTCTTCGAAGTTTCTAAGTGTACATTCTTTCTGAACTAATAATGCTGCTTCTGCAGACCGATTTCTCCGGAAGCCAGATTGATATTTGTTATAAGAGAATGTTTGTCACAAAACTTTAGATCCCGCGAGTGAAATATTTTTTTCTAAACCTTTAGAAAATACTTCCAGTATTTTCTAAATGTTTTGTTTCCAGTTTTAAACAAAGCTATAACCTTCGCCACTTGCATGTTTTGAGGAAAAATACCTAATGATAGGGCGAGGTTGTACATAAAAATTGGGCATGGGGCAATAATTTCAATCACGTATTTTACTGGTCTAATTTGTAGATCGTCTGCATCACGACTCCAACTATTATTGATACACATGATAGAGAAACAAACCTCACTTTTATCTGTTGGGAATATAAAGAGTGAGTCTGGAGTTGATAAGACATTTTTGACGCTTCTGGGTTATAGTAACTGCTACCTAGATTCACAAGAACATTGCTGAATATATTTGCCAGATTCAAGCCATTGAGAACTTCACCTTTATGTTATATATTTTCAATCTGATCTAATCTGCATGGAGTATTAAAAGCACTCCCTAGGCGTTTCCATTGTATATCGGCCTTTTTAGGCACTCCGCATCAAAGAGACTAGAATAATAATTCTTTTTAGTTCTTTTCATTTCCTTGGTTAATTTATTTCCGTAGTCTCTAACTTCGGCTAGCACTATTTTATATCGAGTCGCAAGAAATAAATGATAAAGTTCGTATTTCCTACGTATTTCTTTTTAAGACTGCAGATGTCATCCAAGGCTTCCGTCCTTTTCGAGCAACTTTTAGGTTTTATTTGGAAAACAGTCAAAATATATATCTTTAACCTTTTCTATGAACTTAACATATGCACTATGCGCGTCACCAGTATGATATAAATCTTCTTAATTTATGTTAATTAGCTTTTTTCGGAACATATGTATAGCTGCTGTAATGTTTTGGAATGCTATTGTAGTTGCGTCTTGCTTACGTGGTTCACGTGTTGTGTTGACGAGCATAAATATGGGCAAATGGTCACTTATACCTGAAGCTATTACACCAGCCTTGACTTTTTTTCTTTTCATAGTTGGTAATAAACAAATCAATTAATGTTAATGTAAAAGACGTAATGCGGGTCGGGTGAGTTATAACATTCGAGAAGCTATTCGCTGTCAACAGCAACAACAATTCAGCAGTGTTTGGGGTTTCCTCTAAAAGATTAATATTTAAATCTCCGCCTAAAATAAGATCATATTTGCATTCGCTTGCAGAACATAGTAACCTGTCTAGAAAAGTAAAATAACTTCGCCACACTACCACTTGGTAGGCGATATACAAAAGAAAAAATGTAAAGATTATGTTTTACGCACAGTACTTCGTAATCATCTGTAGCCAAGGTATAGTCTTCAGTAATTTCGAAGTCATGATTTGCAACTAGCATGGCGACGCCACCCCCACGTCCGGATACCCGGTTATGATAAAAATGTTTGATAGTGGGGAAGAATAAAAAACTCTGCATCGTCTTGGCACCAGGTTTCAGTGAACATTATTACATTGAACGTGCATTGAAACGATTGAAAAGAAAACACGAGATTGTCAGACTTAGATCTAGCTGATCTAACATTTTAGTGGAACAGTTTTAAAAGGTGCACGTCTTTTTATTTAGGTCTTTACGGATATCTTCTGGTAAAAACAAGCCAGCTACTGCCATTTCAAATGATTAAACTGCAGTCAAACCATATCCATGCTTTTTTTACTTTTAACAAATCTTCAAGAGATCGTCATCGTGTTCTATCAATACAAAGTCGGTAGTTTCTGATTTGCGGGTTAGAATCTTCCCGTTTCTTACACATGCGAATTTCCAGCCGGCATCATGTTTTTTTGGCAAAAGTCTTACCAAGCAGTTTGTTTCAAAGTTGGGCACAAATGTTCGTTTACAAAAACGGGTGAGTCGGCGGAAAGTCCCTGTAGGAGCCAGCTCCGAGAACTCAAATAATTTTTCTTCTTTTTCTAAACTCGCTGCGCGAGCTTCCTGATGCGCGAGAATAAAAAAATGAAAGCCGTTTACAACTTCCTGTAACGCCGAATTAGAGCGCAGCTCTTGAGAAGGAGGAGGGAAGGGTACCGGGGGTCAGGTGACCTCGGGGGGGGGGGGAGGGGGTCACGTGACCTGCGGGATCGCGTGACCTGGGGGTCACGTGACGATGACGTCATCAGTGACGTCATTAGTGATGATGACGATGACGTCACCAGCATCCGCATTGTCATCGTCATCATCACTGATGACGACATCGGCATTCGCATCGTCATCGTCATCATCACTGATGACGCCATCAGTACGTCACTGATGACGTCATCGGCATCCGCATCGTCATCGTCATCATCACTGATGACGTCATCAGTGACGTCACTGATGACGTCATTGGCATCTGCATCGGCATCATCATCATCATTGATGACGTCATATACACGTGACCCCCAGGTCACGTGACCCCCCCCCCCCCTGAGGTCCTCCCGAAGGAACCCGAGGTCCTCCCGAGGTCCTCCCGAAGGACCTCGGGTTACTTCGGGAGGACCTCGGGTTCCTTTGGGAAAATTTACCCATAATGCACCGCGCGGTTACGCCGACGGCGACGGCGGCGGCGACGGCGCCGGCGACGCCGACGCTGCTCAAGCCGGAAACGGGCGCCTAAGAGCTGCTCTCTAAAAAGTGAAAGCCGTTTACAACTCCCTGTAACGCCGAATTGGAGCGCAGCTCTTGAGGAGGAGGAGGGAAGGGTACTCAGGGGAGGGTATACCCCTCCTCCCCCTCCTCCCCTCATTCTTCAATCTCCTTTGGGGGGGGGGGGTCACGTGACATTGGGGGGAGGGTCACGTGACCCCCCGCCCTCCCCCCCCCCCCGAGGTCACGTGACCCCGGGGGGGGGGTCTCGCGCGGTGCCTTATGGGACATTTCCCATAATGCACCGCGCGGTTACGCCGACGGCGACGGCGACGCCGCTCAAGCCGGAAACAGGCGCCTAAGAGCTGCGCACTAAAACGAACAGTTCGAGCAAGAACACCGTGGAGCTCGGACGTCTTTTCTGTGGTAGGTGTCGCTACCATGAGGTTATATATATATGAGAGAGTAAAGAGGTAGAAGTCACTTGTTTCGTTCCACCCGGACCATGCGCGTGTGTGTGTTCGTTCCTCTCTGGCCTCGACGGTCGCCGGTCTCTACATGGTGTCAGAAGTGAGCGGCTAGCGCCTTTTTCTCTTTTCAAGCGCCAGCACGATCCTCGAAGGGGACCGCCATGGCCGACGGGGAGGGCGCCGCCGCCGGTCCGGGAGCGTTGCCAGTCGGTGCGTCCAATCTACGAGCACCGCTCTAGTTTGAGTTCAGCGGCCCCGGAAAATAGAAACAGTGGCATCAGCTGTTCGAGGACTACGTCTACACGTCAGGACTCTACACCGCCAGCGACATAGTGCGTGTTCAGACCCTACTTTACTCCATAGGGCCGCAAGCGCGAGGCGTCCTAACATCGCTACACATCGGCAAGTCAGACTTCGACAACTACAATCCCATTGCTAAGAAGTTCAACGCGTACTTCGTTCACCCAGTCAATGAGTTATATGAGAGCGCACGCTTCCACAGACGGTTGCAGCAAGCGTGTGCTGCAGGCGGGAGCTGACTCCATTTTTAGGACGCTCAGCTACATCTAAAAAAATGTAACTACCCGTCGCGACAAGTGGAGGAGCGGCTCATTCGCGACCGTTTCGTGGTGGGTTTGCGAGACACAAAGCTGTGGGACAGACTGTGCCGAAACACGAAGCTTACGTTGAACGAAGCGCTCATTCAAGTTCGCCAATACGAGAACGCAGAGAGGGAACGGAAGCTGCGGGACTCGTCGGCATCCACAGCCATGGTAGTTTCAGCAGAAGCAAAAGCGTTAAACATTGACGCGGCAAAAGTTGTGAAGAACCACCAGCCAAGGCCGAAGCAAGCAAGCGGCAACGCAGCGAGTGCATCTTCATGCGGCTTTTGCGGACGTTCTCCGCATCCGCGCTCAGAGTGCCCTGCTAATCTTGCGCAATGCAACAAGTGCCACAAGAAAGGCCACTTCGCAGCTGTCTGCCGTACCAAGAACAAGTTGGCTTCGCTGGAGCTTGGTACGTCCGTTCTCCGTCCAAGGCTAGAGCGAAGTTGTAGACGTGAAGGTCAACGACGTACTGCTGTGCTTCAAGGTTGACAGCGGAGCGGAGGTCACCGTCGTCCCCAGTACGTTTTTAGGGATACCAGCTCGCATGGAGCCCCCAGAAGGAGAGTTGACAGGACCCGCCGGTCAACCATTGGACGTGCTAGGAACGTTCATCGCGGCCTTGGAATGGAAAACCAAGCGCATCAAGCAGAAGCTCTACGTGGTGCGTTCGCAAGCTGTTCCCTTGCTGCGATTTCTAGCAATTCAGGTGTTGGGCGTGGTCAAGTTTGTAGATCACCTTCCCGAGTCTTCTACCGAAAGCTGTCCTAGTGAGCTCGACGGGACTTTGTCGACACCGCTCTTTCAGGGTCTCGGAGAACTTCGGAAGCAGTACACAACTCGTCTTCAGCCGAACGCGGTACTGCACTCGCTGCACGTTCCGTGAAGGGTCCCCATCCCGCTACGCGATGTCGTGAAGTCTGAATTAGACGATATGGAAACCCAAGGCGTAATCCGAAGAGTAACCAAACCAACACCGTGGTGCGCAGGCATGGTAGTGGTGCCGAAAGCTTCGGGAAGCTACCGTATATGCGTGGACCTGACTCGACTGAACCGGACAGTGCTGCGTGAACGTCACATCCTGCCGACAGTTGATCAAGTGCTTGGACTTCTGGGCGAGGCGCGAGTCTTCTCCAAGATCGACGCCACGTCGAGTTTTCACCAAGTGTAGCTGTCACGTGAGTCCCAGTGGGCTTAGGATTGTACCAGCTATGCAGTCGGATAACCCATTCCGCTTCTTCATGCAGCTCGTGGTAGTTCTTTGCGCTGCATTCACCGCGTCATTCTCGGGATGATGGCATGCGAGCCCTTTGCGCCACTGCCCGTGATCGACTACGTTTGGCCAACCAGTGGTCTTTTCGCGGCTTCGTGGATTCCGCTATTTCCCCATCCTCTGCACAACAGGGCATCGGCATCGACGTCTGCATCATCTCTACCTCAAGATAAAAGCAGCTGGCGACGCCCTTTATCCTTCAGTGGGCTTAGGAATGTACCAACTATGCAGTCGGATAACCCATTTTGCTTCTTCATGCAGGTTGGTGCATTTCCATCATTGTACTGTAAAAAGACAAACAACCTCTGTCTTCTGGTACTTCCTGGCCCACAAGTGCTTTTGGCGTGTTCTTATGAATGTGTATTTCTTCTTAAATTGATTCTTTCCGGTGACATCGAGATGCATCCTGGTCCCCCGAAGGTTGACGCTAAGGAAAAACAACTTAACGACATGTTTTCACTACTTCAGGACCTTAACGCCCATTCAGTCAGACTTGAAGAGGGGCAATCCCGGCTTCTTAATAACGTGAGCGCTATTGAGACAAATCAACGTTCCATTGAAAATAAGGTAACAGATATCCACAACAGACTGTCCGCAGCCGAGCAAGCGACTTCCGGCATTGACGGCGTTCAACATGAACGTCGACTCCCTTGCCGAAGAAAACAACAGTCTACGCTCACGTTTATCAGAGTCGGAAGACCAATCTCGCAGAGATAACTTAATATTTTATGGGATCCCCGATTGTCATTCGGAAACGTGGACATTGTCGGAAAGTAAAGTTCGTAAATAATTAAAGACAAACTTCAGATAGACATCTCCTCTGATTATATCGTTCGCGCGCACAGACTGGGTCGTGTTTTTAACGCCAGCACGTGCCGTCCAGTCGTTGTCCGATTTTCTTCTTTTAAGACCAAAGTAGTAGTAATAAATTTACTCAGAAAAAGGGTGGCACTTGGCCTGTTTGGGAAAGGGCTAAAGGTTTATTATGAGTTAGGTGCGGCGCACTATGGAGGCTTCACAAGCGAAACTCCACAGGGCGAGCAAGGTCGTTTTTTGTCCTGTACCGGAGTAACCCACTCCTCATAGGAGGTCACTCCTGGTGGTCTGTGCTTCTCTCTGACATCTTTTAGTCCGTCACACTCCCAGATGAGATGCTTGATGGTCGGTGCTTGATCTGCGGAGCAGCTGCTGCAACGCTCGACTGGAGGTGGTGGGGGATCGCCTTCTTGTTTAAGACCAAAGAAAAAGTTCTCTTTTCTAAACCCCAACTTCGCGGTTCTAACATTTCCATAGCGGAGGACTTTTCTGTTGAAACACGCAATGCTAGGAGGAAACTCATTGAATTTGCAAAGGAGATGAACGTGCCTTTTAAACTGCGGTATAATAAACTACATATAAACAATAAATGTTATATCTACTGCCCAAACAGCAATAACGTCTGTGAAACACGGCCCAGTTACATGCAGCGCGTTGTGACTGATGATGTAGATAACGCTGCTGCCCCTAGTATTCCTGCTGACTCAGCTTCGTGAAGAATACAAAAAACTACAAATAGTAACCCGTCTCCTTTTTCTAATGATATTCCGGTATTGTTTAATAATATAAGAAGTGTCATTCGAAACCGCGACGATCTCGCCTCTCTTATCGATTCATCATCAAGTGATATTATAGTGCTGACTGAAACTTGGTTATCGAGTACAGTCCGCGACAGTGAAATTTTGAAGAGTGATAAGCGTTTCAATTTTTATTGTTGCGACAGAACGTCCAGGAGAGGAGGCGGGGTTCTAATAGCAGTGAATGAATCTTTTGAATCTCTTTACGTAAATGTTGCTACCTCACTCGAATTTATTTGTGTACGATTACAGTGTACTTATAAGAGTGTTCTTTTGTGCGCCTGCTACCGACAGCCTTATGCCGATAAAGGTTTCTTTATTGATTTACATGATGTTCTGAATGCCATTTGCTCTAGATTTCCTTTGACACCACTGTTTTTACTAGGCAATTTTAACCTTCCGGAGATTGATTGGTCCGTTGCGTTTTCTTCTGCTGTAAGCTGTTCCTCGCAGAATTTAGACTTCCTTAACCTTTGCTCTGATTTTAGCTTGTATCAGGTTGTGCTAAAGCCTACCCGAATTACCAACCCATTCTTACTACTGCTCCTGATCTTATCTCTCCTGTTACTTATTTACCAGGCATTAGTGATCAGTCAACACTGCATTTAAACTTACGCACAACGGTGCGTGTTTCTCCTAAAATGGTCAGATATTATTACGATTAAAACAAAGCTTATTTCGACTTAATCAACAACAAACTAGCTGAGTACCTCGATATGTTTTTAGAAAATTTTGATCAGCGCTCAGTTGATGAGAATTGGAATATGTTCAAAAACAAAGTTAATTCACTCATTGCACTTTTCATTCCAGTTAGAACCATTACCTCCAACCCTACGTCCCCCTTGTATAATGTCACACTTAAACGGTTGTCTAACAAAAAAGAAACGTCTTTTTCGTCCTGCAAGGCATTCCGAACGTGATGAACGGTGGGATGCTTATCACTGCGCAGCTGAAGCATATAAGGCAGCAATTACGGAGGCAAAACTAACTTTTTTAAATCATATCTTACCTTCAATGCTGATAAAAAATGCTAAACAATTCTGGAATGTTGTGAATGGATCAAAAGAGTCAGTCATATCACTTACAGGTTTAGATGGTGGTGTCACACCGAGTAGTCAATGTGCCAATGTTCTAAATGATACTTTTGTTAATACCTTTTCTTGTGATTTTGATTGTTGTCTCCCAATGTGCCCTTCCTACAACTTTCTGCCTATGGCCCTTAGTTTTTAGTTTTGACGGCATAGCTAAGCTAATAGAAAATCTAAAGTCATCATCATCTTCTGGTGTCGACAACATTACATCTACGTTTCTGCAAAAAACTAAAGTATATAGCTCTATTTTTGTGGGAAAAATATTTGAACAATCGCTCTACTCCTCTACGCTTCCCGATGACTGGAAAATAGGAAAGGTGGTTCCACTTCACAAATCAGGTGACAAACATTGTCCTTATAACTACCGGCCTATCTCCCTTACTTGTACACCTTGCAAAATTATGGAGCATGTCATGTACTCGCGCCTTGTTAACTTTCTAGGATACAATTCTTTTTTCACTCCTTCTCAGCACGGCTTTTGTAAACTTCTTTCGTGCGAAACTCAGCTGCTGTCTTTTACTAACGACCTACTTTCTAGTCTAGATCGTGGATCCCAGGTTGACTGCGTTTTTCTTGATTTTAGCAAAGCATTTGACAAAGTTTCCCACAAGCTTCTACTCCTCAAACTTAGTAAACTTAACATTGACCCAACCGTCTTATCCTGGATTAGAGACTTTTTAACACATCGATCTCAATTTGTCTTCACTAACCAAGCTAATTCTCACCTCAGTTCCGTCACCTCAGGCGTCTCACAGGGGTCCGTCTTAGGTCCTCTATTATTTCTAATCTACATAAATGACTTACCTCAGAATCTGTCTTCCTTTGTTAGTCTATTTGCGGACGACCGTGTCATCTATCGCGAAATCACTAATAACTCGGATGTTCAACTTCTTCAGACTGACTTAGACACTGTTTTGGACTGGTGCAACGCATGGTGTATGTCTCTTAACATTAACAAATGCAAAGCGATGCGTGTATCTCGACGTAGCTTATCACCAGTTTCATACACTCTTGGTGCCTCCCCCTTGGAAATCATAACTTCCTACAAATATCTTGGAGTTCATATTACAGATAACATGTCATGGAACATTCACATTGATCATATCACTGCTAACGCTAACTCCATGCTCGGCTTCTTAAAACTGAATTTTACTTTAGCTCCAGTGTCACTAAAATTACTTTTATTCAAAACCCTGGTACGCTCTAAATTGGAGTACGCTGCAGCAATCTGGGATCCCGGTCACACCACGCTCGTATCTAACATTGAAGCCATTCAGAACCGTGGCGCGCGGTTTATCTTTTGTAATTATCATCGTTCAGCCAGTGTGTCATCCATGAAATCTAACTTATCTTTGTCCCTTCTTTCTCTGCGCCGTAAAGTATCTCGTCTATCGCTTTTTCATAAAATTTACTTCACTATCCCTACTCTAAAAGATAAACTTATTCTCCCTCCGCCGCACATCTCTTTTCGCCTTGATCATCAGTATAAAGTTGGAATTCCTCAGTGTCGCACCTCCGCCTACCTCGACTCGTTTATCCCCAGGTGGTCATCTGAGTGGAACCACCTTCCCGCATCTTTAGTATCTATATCATCATTTGATTCTTTTAGAACTGCATTAAACAGCCATTTTTGTCAGCAGGCACCCTGACTGCTTTTTCTATTGTATACATTTTTTGTATTTATTCTCATTTTTTGTATTATGTTTTGTTACTTGCCCCTCCCCTCTGTAATGCCCTCGGGCCTTGAGGGAACTGAAATAAATAAATAAATAAACTCACCACGTTCATTACCCCGTTCGGTCGGTTCTGCTTTTGTCGGTTGCCTTTTGAGATTACCTCTGCGGCAGAATATTTTCAACGCCAGATGTCGTACATCCTGGATGGCCAAGATGGAGAAGTCAATATGATTGATGATATTCTGGTTTGTGGCCGAGATCGTGTGGAACACAACAAGCGTCTCACAGAGGTTCTCGACCGCTTAAAGAAAGCAGGTCTCACTCTGAACCGGTCCAAGTGCAAGTTTGGCGTCACCAGTGTAAAGTTCCTTGGCGTGGTCGTCAGCCAGAATGGTATTATGCCAGATCCCGAGAAGGTGGAGGCTGTACAGCACATGGAACCACCGGTCGACGTCGGAGGTGTCTGCAGACTGTTAGGCATGATCAATCACGTAGGTAGGGTTTTGCCATATTTGTCGGACGTCACAGCACCTATTTGAGAACTGCTGAACAAGAAGAGTTCGTGGTTCTGGGAACCAAGCCAGCAGGCTGCCTTCATGAAGTTGAAGACTATGCTATATTTGGACATTTGCATGGCTTGCTACAAACCGGAGCACCCGACCATAGTGTCTGCTGACTCCAGCTCTTTCGGTCTCGGGGCAGTCCTGCTCCAGGTCCAAACGTCATGCCAACGCCGGGCGGTGGCCTTTGCTTCACGGTCACTCACAGCGACCGAGCAGAGGTACAGCCAGAACGAAAGGGAGACTGTCAGTGACATGGGCCGTGTGTCGCTTTGACGAGTACGTACGGGGACAGCGGTTTACAGTGGAAACCGATCGCCAGCCCTTGACTGCGTTGCTTTGCGACATGGACGTAGACCTCCTTTCTTCATGAGCTCAGCGACTGAGGATCAAGTTGATGCGGTATCAGTACCAGATTTTATACGTTCTTGGAATGCTCCTGGCAACGGCCGACACCCTGTCCCGAGCGCCGTTGAGCAGAGCAACTCCGTCAACCTGCGACTGCCTAGAGCTACACGTCCAGAGCGTGGCTCACGCAATCCAAGAAGGTGCGCCCGTCAACCTCGAGGTGGTCCGTCCACAACAGTCAACAGATGGCGAGTTCACAGCACTGGCAAAGTTCTGCGACCAAGGTTGGCCTCAGAAGACGAAGTTTCCATGTCACCTAATGAAGTACTGGAACTACCGTGGAAGACTAACCGTTTGTGACGGTGTGCTTCTCAAAGGATAACGCCTCGTTATTCCTGCATCGCTGCGACCTGAGGTCCTGCAGGTCATTCACGAGGGACACCATGGAGTGAACCGATGCAAGACACGGGCTCGAGACTCGGTGTAATGGCCCCTGTATCGGCGATCAAATTAAAACCATGGTCGAGAAGTGCGAACGCTGCGCATCTACGAGGGTACAGCGGGCTGAACCTCACATAACGTCGCCACCAACAGAGCTACCTTGGTAACTGGTAGGATTCGATTTATTTCATTTGAACGGCCAAGATGTTCTACTGTTGGTGGACTATCACTAACGCTATCCCGCAGTAATGACACTACGAAGCAGGTCAAGTCAAGCCGCGATCTCTGCAGTAAAAAGTGTTATGACGCGTTTCAGGATCGCGGAAGTACTTTGAAGTGACAACGGACCACAGTTTGACTCTCACGACTTTGCCAGATTCGCGGAAGACTACGGGTTGAAGCACGTCAGTAGCAGTCCTGGATTTTCGCAGTCAAACGAAGAAGTGGAGCGTACAGTCCGGACAGTGAAGTACTTCTTGGTTAAAGGCGACGATCCCTTCTTGTCTCTTCTCGTGTATAGGGATACTCCAGGCATCTCGCGTTTTAGCCCTGCTCAGCCGCTAATGGGTCGACAGCTCCGGACTCAAGTACCCAAGGCTGCCGACCCATTAGCAACTTAGGAGAGCTAAAACCCAAGATGACTGGAGTATCCCTATACACGAGATGTGACAAGACCGGATCGTCTCTTTTAACCAAGAGGTCCTTCACTGTCCGGACTGTACGCTCCACTTTTCCGTTTGACTGCGGAACTCCAGGACTGCTAGTGACGAGCTTAAATTCATAGTCTTCTGCGTGTTGTGGTAGGTGTCGCTACCATTAGGTTGTATATATATGAGAGAGTAAAGAGGCAGACGAAGTTACTTGTTTCGTTCGACCCGGACCAGGCGCGCGTGTGTTCGTTCCTCTCTGGCCTCGACGGTCGCCGGTCTCTACATTTTCCACAAACTGGTGACCCGGAATCCTAAGGTCCCACCGCCACGTACCACAAGCGCAGCCAGCATGCAGAACCTGGCGCAAGACGGTGCCACTACCGGCGACGGCGCGTCTCTTCGTTCCCCCGACACTGCCCTCACGGCCATCCAGCTTCGGCTTCCGCCCTTTTGGCCGAAAAATCCGCGAGTCTGGATAACGCGAGTCAAGGCTCAGTTTCACCTCCACCGTATAACCTCCCAGATGTCTCGGTTCTACTATGTCGTCGCCTCCCTCCCTCCGGCCGTCGCCGACGAGCTGGGCGACATTCTGCCCCGGCCTCCACCTGACGACGTTTACGACCACCTGAAGGGCGTCCTCCTCGAGCGGACAACAGCAACGGAGCGCACGAGGATCCAGCAGCTGCTCACAACCCAGGAGCTTGGAGACCGCCGCTCATCTCAACGTCTTCACCAGATGCGGCAGTTGCTTGGTCCTCAAGCCTCCGGCTCCCAGGACCCTATTCTGCGAGAACTATTTCGCCAGAAACTTCGACAAGGAATACGCATGGTTCTGGCAACTGCTTATGACATGCCGCTAGACCGTCTGGCGATGCTTGCGGACCGCACCGCTGAGTACGCTTCACCGTCCATCGCGACTATCACACCGCACGAACCGCCTGCCTGGGAAACAGCCCTTACAAGACTCGAGGCGCGCATTGAGGCGCGCATGGAACAGCTATCCTGCGCGGTTGCCGCTGTGAGGCCGTAGCACGAGACACCCTCCCGACGAACGAGGCAAGATGTGTCTCAAACCCGTTCTTCCTCGCGACGCACATCACGGTCAGCCAAGAGATCACTGTGCTGGCACCACAGGCGGTATGCAGAACGTGCCACGCGCTGCCAACAACCATGTTCCTGGTCGGGAAACCCCACGACCCGTCACTAACAGCGGCAAGTGACTACGGCCAACACCCGAGCCGCTTGTTCTCCGTCATGGATAACATCTCTGTCTAACTCTTTTTGCTGGACATGGGGGCCGAGGTTAGCGTCCTGCCAGCGTCACGACTTGACTGTCAGCAGGCGCAGTATACCAGACGCCTACGAGCACTCAACAGCTCTGCCATCGCCACCTATGGCCAGAGATCTCTCACCATCGACATTGGACTGCGACGACTTTTCCGCTGGGTCTTCATTGTTGCAGACCTTCGCGAGGCCATACTGGGAGCGGACTTCTTGGCGAACTTTGGCCTGGCCGTTAACATGCGTGCCGGAAGCCTCACGGATGCTACGACATCGTTCACCATTCAGGGTGTTCTTTCGTCATTTGAAGCTTCTCCGATGCGTCCTTTGGCGGCGTCTTCAAGATATTAAGCCCTCCTCGCAGAATATCCTGCCATAACCCGACCGTGCAACACGGAGGTACCAGCCAAGCACGCCGTGACCCACCACATCATTACCAACGGCCCTCCAGTCTCTGCGAGACCTCGTTGACTCTTCGGTGAGCGTCTTAACATCGCGCGTAGAGAATTCGAACACATGCTAGAGCTTGGCATCATCCGCCCCTCCTACAGCAGTTGGGCGTCGCCTCTTCACATGTTCCCTAAGAAAGATCCAAACGACTGGAGGTCATGCGGAGATTATCGCGCCTTGAATGCGTGCACGGTACCTGACAGGTACCCCTTGCCACACATTCACGATTTCTCCGCTGGCCTAGCTGGCAGCAACATCTACGGCAAGGTAGACCTTATTAAGGCCTACCACCAGATTAAAATCGAGCCAGCGGATGTGCCCAAAACCGCCATCACAATTCCGTTCGGACTCTTTGAGTACGTCCGAATGCCCTTCGGCCTCCGAAACTCCGTGCAGACTTTCCAACAAAGTATAAACGAAGTCACCAGAGGCCTTCCCTTCATCTTCGCTTATGTTGATGATATTCTCGTGGCCAGCTCCTCTCCGGAAGAACACGAGCAACATCTGCGACTTTTGCTTGACCGGCTGCAGGAGTACGGCCTCGTCATTAACGCGAAAAGTGCGTTATCGGTGCCGACGCGCTGGACTTCCTAGGCCACCACATAACATCAGTCGGGCATCCTACCGCTCGAAGAAAACGTCCGGGCAATCCGCGAGTTCCCTCAAACTACCTCGCTTCAAAGCTCCGCGAGTTTCTCGGGCTAGTAAAATTCCACGTAGATTTATTTCCCACTGTGCCGAAATCCTACAGCCTATGACAGACCTGCTGAAGACCTAGAAAGCGCCATCATCGTCACTTAAATGGACCAATGAAGTTGCATCAGCTTTTTCCGCCGTGAAGGAAGCCTTGGTCAACGTAACCCTGCTTGACCATCCACGAACTGCGGCTGCTACCCGTCTCATGACCGACGCGTCCAGTACAGCTCTAGGCGCTGTACTACAGCAGCTTCTCGAAGACCAGTGGAGGACACGAGGTTTCTTTTCTCAGAAACTGAAACCTGCGGAAACGCGATATAGTACGTTCGGACGAGAACTCCTTGCCATCTACCTTGCCCTTAGGCACTTCAGGTACATCCTGAAGGGTCACGAGCTCCACATCCTAACGGACCATAAGCCCTTAACTTGCGCGTTTCATGGCAATCACACAGCCTACTGCTCCCGAGAAATCCGAAAACTCGCCTACATCTCAGAGTTCACGGCAGATCTCCGTCACATCAAAGGAGAAGACAAGTCAGCAGCGGGACGCTCCTTCTCGCGTAGAAGCACTTTCGGCATTCTCTGGAGGAGTAGACTCCAAACGCATCGCTGGCCGTGCAACCAGATGACCCTGAATTCAACAACCGCCCTGAGGCGCTGAAGTCTTTGGTGTTGAAGTGGATTTCTCCTCCCTCACTGCACCGGTACCATCCTCTGCGACATGACCATGGGGACATTCTCGCCCTTTCGTTCCATTGGCACTTCGTCGGCAGGTTTTCGATCACCTCCAGAACATCAGCCACCCGGGCATCCGAGCCACGCAGCGACTGGTGACAGCTCGCTAGGTGTGGCCTACAATGAACGTGGATGTGCGAGGTGGGCCAGGAGCTGCCATCAATATCAGCGCTCTAAGGTGAGCCGACACACCGTCACACCCTTGAGACCCTTCCGTGCCCCCTCGACAGGGTTCGACCATGTTCACCTTGATCTCGTGGGCCCCAAGCCATCAGTCGAGCCTTCACGTACATCTTGACTTGCGTCGACCGCTACACCAGGTGACCCGAAGCTACTCCCCTGGCCGACATCACTGCCGAAACAGTCGCCAAGAACTTAATCGACATCTGTATACTATTCCGCTTCGGATGTCCATCGACCGTCACTACGGACCGGGGACGACATTTCGAATGCTCGCTGTTTGCTGCCTTAGCCCACCTACTCGGCACGCACCACGTGCGCACTACCTCATACCACCCGTCAGCCAATGGCATGGTGGGGAGGTTACACCGACAGCTCAAGGCAGCAATCACAGCACGAGATGGACGTCTCAACTGGGTCTATCATCTCCCATTCGTCCTTCTCGGCATTCGATCCGCCTTAAAACAATGCCTGGAATGCACCTCGGCTGAATTGGTTTATGGATCGCCACTCCGGCTCCCTGGAGAAATTTTTGACATTACCAGGTGCACTCCAACAACTCCACAAACAAGCGTACTTAGACGACTTGAGGCACTTCATTCAAGAACAGAAGCCCACAACCTCGGACGCCCCATTCTCAGAAGATCTTCGTAAGTCAAGAATTGAAAACCTCCAGGCACGCATTCGTCAGAAAAGAAGTTAAGATGAAAAGTCTCACGCCACCTTACGAGGGACTTTTTAAGATACTTGAGCGCACCGAGAAGACCACGACTCTTGACATTAACGGACGCCGAAAAATCGTCGCCATGGACCGAATCGAACCCGTGTTTCAGGACTCAAATTTTTATCCTTCATACTCGAAGCAACTTGCAACACTCCAGAAAACTAAGAAGCCAAGAAGTGTTTCATGGGCCGCATAACTCCCCACACCCTTTCCTCCTCTTATTGCCACCATTGAATCAGCTCAATTTTATTTGTATTTCCGTGATCTATGCTGCCAAGGGGAGCCCTGTAGGAGCCAACACCGGGAAATGAAATAAGTTTTCTTCTTTTTCTGAACTCGCAGTGGGAGCTTCCTGATGCGCGAGAATACAAACGAACAGTTCTATCAAGAACACCCTGGAGCTCGGACGTCTTTTCCACAGTCCCAAGTCTTCATTCGTGATTCGTTTTGATTTGGCTTTTGCAAGCACCCTGTCGCGCTTTTCCCTGTGCATGAATTGCGCGGTAATGTTTTGCTTTCCGCGTTCTCGTGTGCGGACTCAATGACAGATTTCGACGTCCGCTGTATCAATTGATTCGCCGATTGCTTCTCCGAGCTGACGCAGCGTTTTGTTCAGATTTTCGTTTGCAATCACTGGTACTCCTTTAATTTCAAGATTGTATGCGCGTGAGTGTTGTTCGCATTGTGCAATACTCATTAGGCTTGCTTTCATTTCATTTTCAAGTGCCAGACACCTAGCTTTCAGCTATTCGTTTTCTTTTTTACGTTCAGTTATCAGCCGCAGCTTTACTTTCAAGTTTCTTCTTAATACCCTCAAATTCAGCATTTATGAAATCCATACGGAATTCATTTCCCGTATATCAATACTGGAGTTTGCGAATTTCATTACGGAAGTCTCTCTCTCGTGTATCTCTCATCAGTTTCCATTTATTTTCATTTCATCTCTGGGCTCCCTAAAAATATTTTCGTAAGGTCTTTTGCCATTGTTGCATTGCACACACCTTGTTACAAAAAACACACAAGTCTCTGCAGCGACGGCCATTTTGCAAACATACGAAGAGAAATCTCCGAAATAAATACGAACCTGCAAAGGATCGTTGTCTTAGGGAGACGGGCCAGGCGCCGTCGCGGCTGCGAAGTGATGCGTGTGAAAGAACTATTCTTATAGGGCCGACGACGGCGGGCGATACTTTAGAGCCAGCCAATCCAAGCGACGCAAACTTTCAAGCTGCAACGCCGGTCGCCGCGGAAGAGAAGCAGCACGGCCTTCCACCGGTGATTTGCAGAACTTGCTGTTACCTGGAAGTCGATGAAGCAGGGCAGCGGAATTATCTCGGTAGATGCGGTCCAAGCGATCTGCAAAGGAGCGTTGTCTTAGAGAAACGTGCCAGGTGCCGTCGTGGCCGACAAATGATGTGTGTTGAAAAAACACTTATTTTTATAGTGTCGACGATGGCGGGCGATACTGTAGAGCCAGTCAATCCAGGCGAGGCAAACGTTCAAGCTGGAATGCCGGTAGCCGTGGAAGAGAGGCAGCACTGCCTTCCACCGGTGACTTGCAGAACTTGCTTATACCTAGGCACTGGATGATATCATGTTAGCGGAATTATCTCGGTAGATGCGGTCCAAGTGATCTGCAAACGAGCGTTTTCTTAGGGAAACCTGCCAGGTGCCATCGCGGCTGCCAAATGATGCGTGTTGAAAGAACTCTTCTTCTTATAGTGCCGACGACGGCGGGTGATACTGTAGAGCCAGCCAATCCAGGCGACGCAAACTTCCAAGCCGGGGTGTCGGTAGCCACTGAAGAGAAGCAGCGCTGCCGTCCAACGTACTTGCAGAACTTGCTGTTACCCAGGAAGTCGATGAGAGCAGGGAAGCGGAATTAGGGAGTTTTAGAATAGCGCACGCTAAAGCTTTGCGCACGCAAAGAATAGCGTCGTCGCCATTGCGCATGCTCCGAACGCAAACCAGGTTTTGCGCTTTGCGTGCGAAATTTTAGCGTGCGCTATTTCTCGGAAATAGCGTGCGTACGCAAAGTCTTTGCGCTTCTCCAAGGAGAATTCGTGATGAGAAGTTGGCTAAAGCCAAGACGAGCAGAGTTTAAAAAAAATGGCGGCGTCGTGAGTACGACGTCGGCGGCATCCTCGCGACTGCGATTTTCCATACGGGACGACATTGCAACGATCACCGGCAACTTGATGCTTGCAACGCGCCAACATTTCTCGGTGAAGGTACGATGTGCAAAGGTCAGTACACGAGACCACCCTTGCCGAGGCGACGCAAGCGGACACGACCGTCAACCGCTCGCGTCGCATTCTCATACTCTGGACCAAACAATTTGTTTTTCTCTAAAGCTACAGCATTTCGTGTGTGAAATAAAAATTGTGACTGTATCTTGGTGGCGTCGCAAGCGCGAGATGCTTGGGCTTTTGCGTCTCGACGGAGAAACGCTATTGTAAAACACACTTCCGTCGCATGCGCTAATACAAGCGCTAAATTTAGCGCTAGCGTGCGCTAAAATTTCGTACGTTATTCTAAAACTCCCTATTATCTCGGTAGATGCGGTCCAAGCGATCTGCAAAGGAGCGTTCTCTTAGGGAGACGCGCTAGGTGCCGTCGCGGCTGCTAAATGATGCGTGTTGAAATAACTCTTCTACTAGTGCCGACGACGGCGGGCAATACTGTAGAGCCACCCAATCCAGGCGACGCAAACTTCCAAGCCGGGATGTCAGTAGCCGCGGAAGAGAAGCAGCACTGCCGTCCAACGGTGACTTGCAGAAGATGCTGTTACCCAGGCAGTCGATGAGAGCAGGGTAGCGAAATTATCTCGGTAGATGCGGTCCAAGCGATCTGCGCAGGAGCGTTGTCTTAGGGAGACGTGCCAAGTGCCGTCGCGGCTGCTAAATGATGCGTGTTGAAATAACTCTTCTACTAGTGCCAACGACAGCGGGCGATACTGTAGAGCCAGTCAATCCAGGAAACGCAAACTTCCAAGCCGGGATGTCGGTAGCCGCGGAAGAGAAGCAGCACTGCCGTCCAACGGTGAGTTGCAGAACTTGCTGTTACCGAGGCAGTCGATAATAGCTGGGTAGCGGAATTATTTCGGTAGATGCGGTCCAAGCGATCTGCAAAGGACCATTGTCTTAGGGAGACGTGCCAGGTGCTGTCGCAACTGCCAAATGCTGCGTGTTGAAAGAACTCTTCAACTTATAGTGCCGACGACGGCTAGTGATACAGTAGAGCCAGCCAATCGAGGCGACGGCAAACGTCGAGCCGGGATGTCGGTAGCCGCGTAAGAGAAGCAGCACTGCCGTCCAACGTTGACTTGTAGAACTTGCTGTTCCCCAGGCAGTCGATGATAGCAAGGTAGCGAAACTAGCTCGGTAAATGCGGTTCAAGCGATCTGCAAAGGAGCGGTGTCTTAGGGAGACGTGCCAGGTGCCGTCGCGGCTGCCAAATGATGCATGTTGAAAGAACTTCCATCGTAAACCGGAGACACGGCAAAATAAAAAAACGGACAAAACAACAACAAGTCTCAAACACAGCTTCTAGTTTATTTGAACACCATCGCTCTTATATATACACCACGACATCCTCTCCACAGACGACACCTCCTCTCCACTCTGTCACCGACATCTCAAACTTGTGGTAGGGTTGCCTTGCTGCATGCCCATCAGGGAGGAACAACACGAAGCCGGGGTTTCCAAAACAAGAAACTACATTTATAAAATAACATCAACGAGTTGTTAGTAATTAAGTATAACAATGTATAACATGAGACCTACGCCTCGCCGTGCCCTCGGTCCGTCTCCCCTTCTGTGGGCGTGTCCCACTCTTTTATAGCCTGGCGCGCCTGTTCCTTCGTGCGCTCTTGAACGCCCCAGGCGTTCTTTTCCTCCGGGTGGTCAGCAGCGGCCTCTGGTCGTGGTGGCCGACCCTCGCTCCCACACTTCCCCTCCCCCCCTTAAGTGTCTGGCATATCAATGACAGTGTCGTCGTGGTGGTCGTCGCTGGGAGGGGGTCGTCGCAGGTCTGGCCGGCGGCGCTGTACCAACGCTATGGCGCGCTCCAAGTCGCGGTCGCCGAGGCGGTTGATTCGGGTGATGCGCTCCGCGTCAGCCCGCTCGCCATGCAGGGCCCCTCGGAGGTGGGCCGCCCGGCATATTTCAGGAACCCCGCAAAGTGGGCAGAGGAGGCGCATCTCCTCCGACGTGTAGTGCGCGGCCGGCTCTGTTGGGCGGCGCTCCTCCAATGTCTGGCCCAGGAACGGTTCCGGTACTGCCTGGGAGGGGCCGGCGCGCTCTGGCCGGGGTTGGTCATCCCAGCTCAGATCCGAAGCCCAGCCTCGGGAGATGTCCTCGACGAGGACCGTCCAGGTAGCGGCCGTCCTTTGCGGCCGTTCCCGGCATCGCCGGCAGAGGCCTGCTCCCGGTGTGCCTGGCCCGTTCCGCCCACTGGCCGCGATTCCGTGGGGTGGGCCTCGCCGGTTGCCGCCCCCGGTGACTGGTACCGCCACGTGTCCTGGGACCCTGGCGTCCAGATGCCCGGGATCGGTAGTGGCGTTGCCCGTGATCCATCTTCGTGGATCAAAACGAGCAATTGCCATGGGTTACTCTCATGTGTAACCCCTGGCTCTATATTGCATAAAAAAAAGAATAAAGGATCTGGGGTGGGCACACAATCGCGCAATATTGCCCCCCCCCCCCCCCCCCTCAGAAAGGCGATCAGATCCGTGGGATGATATACGATCGAGGTACAACGCTCGAAACCCGAAACAAAAAGAAAGAAAAAAAAGGAAGAATCTTGTCCACCGCTCTACAACTTCTCTCTCAGCCGTCACCGACGTCGCAGGTTGTATCGCCTGTGTGGCGGCGAGGGGGGGTCCGGGACCGGGCCGTCGTCGGCATCGGTCCGATCCTGCGAAAAACCATCTTCCGGGACGTGGAATTGTTTAAGGTCGGTGACATGAGTTGGTCCTGTGGACTCACCACTGAAATGGTGAATTAGTGTGTATGTAAGCGGGGAAAGCTTTTTGCCTACACGAAATGAACCATCCCACCTGTTGGCCAGTGAGGCCGTGAAGCCCTTCGCCGCGTCACTCAGGGGGTGAGTGCGACGGAGCACCAAGTCTCCAACCTCGAACTGCAGGTCTCGGCGTCCCTGGTTGTACTGGTCGGATTGCTGCAGTCTGGCAACGTCAAGGTTCTCCCGGGCTTCCTTGAGCTTGATAGCGAAACGCTTTCGCAGGTCGTCTGTGAACTTTGTGTAGTTGCGGTCCTGTGCCCTGGGCTCTGTCGAACGGAGAGTTTTAGTGAGAGGAAAGGCAAGCTCTCTGCCAAAATTGAGCTGGGCAGGGGTGAGCCCGGTTGACCGGTTAACCGTGGTGCGGGTGTCGAAGGCCATTTCTGGGAGCTTCGCATCCCAGTCTTTGTGACGCTCTGTATGCGCAACAAGCATCATCTTAAGGTTTCGATTTACCCTTTCGGTTATATTTGCCTGTGGATGATACGGCGAAGTCCGTTTATGTTCAATTCCCAGAACCGCGCATGCATCGACAAACACTTTGCTCGTAAAATACGACGCATTATCCGAAATTAGGCTTGCCGGGAAACCAAAACGCGCGAAAACTTGAAGTAGGCAGTCCCATATTTTCTGCGAGTCCGAATTTCGTAAAGGGAACAGCTCCACCCACTTGGTGAAATGGTCTGTTACTACGAGCAAGTACTGGTTTCCGCGTGGGCTACGTGGAAATGGACCCATGACGTCACAGCAGCAGATCTGCCAAGGGCTCTGGCTTGCGATCGGTTGCATGAAACCTGGGGGTTGACCACCACGTGGTTTCGCTTTCTGGCATGACTGGCAACTACGCGCATACCTCAGTACATCTTGCCGCATGCCGGGCCACGTCGCAATCTGGGACAACTTATCGTAAGTTTTGCTCCCACTGCTGTGTCCGGCTAAGGCAGAGCTGTGCATGTATCTGATGAAGGACTTACGTAACTTCCGAGGTATCACTGTTCGAAACGGAGAACTGCTCAGATCATCATCAGCCTGAGGGATGTAGCGCAACAGGAGTCCGTCACTGCTCAGTAAGTAAGAGTCGAACTGTTCATCACCCTTGGTGTTGAGTGGGCTGGACTCTGCCAGCCAGGCAGTCACTTGTTGGCATAACCCATCGTTTTGCTGGGCCTTGAGAAGATCCTCTCTTGAGACCAATGTTCCCCACCGTGAGTCAGGTGGTCCCTGTGCTGTATTAACGACCGCAACCAGACCTGGAACTTCCTGCACGTGCTCCTCAGGAAGGGGGGCGCGGGAAAGTGCATCAGCAATTTGGTTTGTAGCACCCGGCCTGTACACAATAGTGTAATCGTATTGTTGCAGCGTAAGTGCCCAACGAGCGAGGCGACCAGCGGGGTTCTGAAGTCTTTTCAGCCATGACAACGCTAAATGATCGCATTGAATTTGGAATGTTGCGCCATCCAAATACATGTCGAATCGCTTTAACGCATACACTATGGCTAAGCATTCCCTTTCTGCAACACTGTAGTTACGCTGTGCGGAATTGAGGGTCTGACTTGCGAAAGCAACCGGGCGAAGTATACCGTCATGTTCCTGCAGTAAAACAGCTCCGACGCCGCAATCGCTTGCATCTGTCTGCAAAACGAATGGTTGGTTTAGGTCGGGAAGTTGCAAACACGCGTTTTCTGTCACTGCCTTTGATAAGGCTATAAATGCGCTTTGTTGCTGTTCGCTCCAACACCATTTGACGCCTTTTCGAAGGAGGTGATTAAGCGGCTGAGAAATCTCGGAGCAGTAAGGAATGAAATCCCTATAGAATGCAATCATTCCGAGATATCGCTGTAAACTTTTCACGTCATGGGGGCACGGGTACTCAGTTAGTGCGCGCAGTTTTTCTTCGTTGGGACGAAGCGTGCCGCTATCGACAACAAATCCGAGGAGGTTAATTTTGGGCTCGGCCAATTGAACTTTCCCCGGATTGATTGTTAGGCCCGCGTTCCGCATCCGCTCAAGCACAATAGTCAAATGTTCAAGATGCTCCTCGAATGTACGCGAGAAAACAACAACGTCATCCATGTATGCCATCGCGAATTCGTACTTTGCGTTTCCGAGCACAACGTCCATCAGACGTTGAAAGCTCGCTGGCGAGTGGGACAAGCCAAAAGGCAAGCGGGTGAACTCGTACAGCCCTCTGTGGCATATGAAAGCGGTTTTCTGCACGTCTAACGGGTGCACCTCGATCTGAAGGAATCTGCGGCTGCAATCCAATGTGGTAAACACTGTCGCGTTACCGAGCGCGTACATTATAGACGAAATGCTGGGAAAAGGGTAACTGTCCCGTACAGACACTTCGTTAAGCCGTCTGTAATCTACGCAGAGTCTGGCAGTTCAATCTTTTTTCGGAGCGAGAACGACAGGAAATGCCCAAGGGCGTTTTGACTCACGTACTGCGCCGGTGTCCAGCATCTCCTGAAGGGCCACGTCCAGGAGTTCTCTTTTGTGCACGCTGATGGGGCGTGGATTGCACCTCCAAGGCGGTGCGTTACCGGTTTCAATCCGATGCAGCAGGATGTCTGTCTTTCCTGGTCGCTCCGTGAACATCGAAGAGAACGGCCGCAGGACGTCCTCCAGCTGTCTCTTTTCGAGGTCAGTGCCCGGACACTTCTGCAGGGTATCCGAGATTTCGGATGGTAAGGCAGCTGCAGGCGTTGTGAAGTGGGCTGGGAGGGTTGGGCCAGTGATGCAGTTCTCTCGTCTGGTGAACGGAGTCAGGTCCGCCTGGTTTCCCAGACGATAGCCTCCACCAGGGAAGTCGAGCGTCATGCTTACGCCTGCGATAAAATCTCGACCCAAGATCACGGGTACGGCGAGTCCCGGGAGATACAGAAAGCGCTGACGCCGTTTCTTTTCATTAAATGAAATTTTAAGCCTTACGGCTCCGTCCGCCGATATTGTTGACCCGGAGGCTAACTGCAGACGTGTGTCCGCCGAACGAAAGGTTATTTTTTTGATTTTTGCAGAGTTCATAGGCAGCGTCCCCTATAAGCGAGATAGCAGCCCCGGTATCCAAAAGCGCGGCAAAAGGAAAACCGAGCAAAGTGATCGTCATGCGTGGCTCGATCATTTTGCTGTCAGGCTGAATTCGACATACCGATGGAACAAGTGACGCTGCGTGCGTGATCCCGGCTGTGATAGTGGCCGTCGGCGGCTCTGCAGTGGGGCTCATTGCCGCCGGCCGTAATAGTTTCCCGATTGGGATGCCACGTGACCTTCCGGATTTTCACGGCCCATAGGCGCGCGAGGGTTGACCGGATTTCCACAATCCCTCCGCTCACTTCCAGCCCTTCCGCCATTTGTTTCGTTCTGCCTCGGGTTTGTATTTGGGCACTCTCTTTGGAAGTGGCCGCGCTGTCCACAGTTGTGGCATTGGTCCGAATACCTGCTTGAGTCGCCGGCACCAGGGCGCTCTTCGGACGTCCTCCAGTGGCCCCGCATTGAACCAAAACTGGAGCGCCTCCGGCTGCTTTGATTGGGCACTCTGTGCCAGTCCCGTGGAGGTCTTAGCGCCGGGATTGCCTCGGGGCCCTGCCAAGCACATGCGGGTTCGAGAGAGTTTGCGGCCAAAGGCGGTGGGAGATAGCTCTTCTGAGCGAGGAAGATCTCCTCTGTGCTGCGGGCATGCCGGGCTAGCTCTTCAATGGTCTCAAAGGTGCGGCCGTGTAGGTACACGTGGTACTTTGGGTGACATTGTCTGAGGACCCGAGCTATAATCTCCGACTCGAAGGCATTAGGTTGTGCCCTTCGTGTGAGTTCCTGCAATGCGCGAACATACTGAACCAGGCTTTCGTTCGGATGTTGCGTTCGGGACTCGAGTTCTCTCAAGATTTGTAACTCGTAACCAGGTGGCAGGAACTCTGCTCGGAATTGCCGCTCGAACTCCGCTAGGCTGGTGAACGTAGGTTGCAGCCTTAACCAGCACGCAGCGCTAGACTGTAGAGCGAGGGGGAGTATTCTGTTTATCACGAGGGATTCCGAGGCGCCTGAGGCGGCTTTGTAGACGTCGAGCTCACCCAGAAAGTCGGCGATTGACTTGGCGTCGTTGTAGCCAGTGTACACCGGCACCGTCAGCTGGGGACGCAGCTCCGGCTCACGTGACTGCTGCACGGCGAGACGCTGTGTGACCGCATCACACATGGCTGCCACCTTCAGCAGAAATTCGGCTTGCGCATCCGCCGAGCCTGTTCCGGGATCCACGCTTGCTCCAGGCTTTTCGCCGCCATCCTTCGTCTCGGACCGTAGTGTGGGAGACATTGCGGGAAGAAACAGAAACGCCAAGCAGACAAGAAAACGTGCGCGGAAAAAGACGGTAACTCCACTCAAGAAAAGTGAACACGCCCCCAAGGCGATAAACACGCCCCCGCGTGACTAAGCAATGTTTTGAGGCTCCAATTCAACGAGCAATCGCGCTGTCGCGAATGCCAGCACTACTTCCAAAAAAAACACCGCAGTTGAAAAAAACTTACCGAGAGAAGAAACCCAGCCCCGTGTCGTTCCGACAGAAGGGCAGCAAAAGCACGTTGGGCGCCATGTGGTAGGGTTGCCTTGCTGCATGCCCATCCGGGAGGAACAACACGAAGCCGGGGTTTCCAAAACAAGAAACTACATTTATTAGAGTAACAGGAATTGGTTGTTAGTATCAACGTAAAACATTGCCGGAGCGTTCCAGCCGCACGCCTTCGTGATCACGGTCCGTCTCCCCCTTCTGTGGGCGTGTCCCACTCTTTTATAGCCTTGCGCGCCTGTTCCTTCGTGCGCTCTTGAACGCCCCAGACGTTCTTTTCCTCCGGGTGGTCAGCAGCGGCCTCTGGTCGTGGTGGCCGACCCTCGCTCCCACAAACTGAACCGATGACACATGCTACCTCCCTTCCTTTCACACCAACCAAAAACTGACCCCGACGACCTAATTACAAATCTATGATAACAAGCAACTCTAACACAAGCCCTGCTAACGTTGACAAACGCCTCTCTCTCTCTTGCAAAAAAAAAAAAAACTGAAGAGACAAGTCATTTTTTAGAAACGACCAGCCACATATGATGACAGGCAAAACAAACAAACAAACAAACACAAGGGAATGACATGTTTGGAGCAAAGGCTGCTGAAGCGGTTGATAAACTTTTTAAGCCGTACGTTGGGGACCTAAGAAAGTAAAAAGGAATGTGGTAGCTGTACTCAAAGAGTGTGATTTTCAGACGGTGGTAAAGAGATTAAGGGAGGTTTCAGAGGCTACCTTAAGACTGAAATTTTTGTTGAAAGACCACAAGGAGGGCTTTCCGTTGAGAGTAGTTGTGAACGAAAATAGTGTTTGGAATGGTACTGTTCACGAAGCCGAAAACATTTTCTAAATTCATGTGATGACCACCTTTACTTGTCCCAACCGAACCCGGAGCTTCTGGTAACCCCAACACCACTGGAGTCGTCATCACTCATCACCCTCACACAGCCTGACCCAGTACAAAGGAAACGTAGCTGTTTCTTCAAACCAGGACATGGAGCTCGAGACCGACGAAGAGAGCACAGAATTTACTATAGTCACGTACAAGAAGTGGCGTCACTGCTGTGGCAGTGTCGTCTTGAAAACAGACGTCCAGACACCAGACCACCCCGGGGCCTCGCTGTGACATTCACCCCAATCAACCCACAGGAATCCCTGATGAAGTTGAACATGAAGAATGTGTCCAACCTCCTCGAACTGCACTGTCCAGAATGCATTTTAATGGTACGTCCTAACAAGCATCTCAACCTTGTTGCTGTGGATACGCGAAACTCCCTTGCCATTAAGACACTGCTAAAGCTCACTGCGCTTTGCGGGGTGGGCGTCAAGGCATACGAGCCAGCTCCTCTATCTGAAGCTGGTGTGGTGATACGAGGCGTAGAGAAGGACGTGACTGACTCAGACATTCAAATACATTTATCGTCTGATGTACCAATCGTTCATGCAAGAAGACTGAGAACACAACAGTAGTCAAAATAAGATTCGATTCGGTTTTCCTGCCCCGATATGTGCTCTTCTTTGGAGTGCGATATCAGGTCTCGCAATTCGAAAAACGTCTTTTGCAATGCGAAAACTGCGGCCGTTATAGCCACAAGGCTATAACGGCCTTGTGGCTGTTATAGCCACAAGCCTGTGAAAAAGGCGAGACTTGTTCCTGGTGCGGAGGAAGGCATAGCACTACAAATTGCGATGCCACAAGCCCAAAATGCATCAATTGCGGAAAGCAGCGTGACGCACTCAACCCTACTTGTCCCATATGAATTGAACAGTAAAAGAAAGCGGAACTGTGTAAAAGAGTTTTCACTACAGTCACAGTTGCTCCAAAGGAAACCATTGTCACAAAGAGGAGCGATCATCCCTCTAGAGATGTCTGCCCTGAAAATTTGCGCGCAAATGAAGAGGTCGTGGCAACACTTCATCATCTACATGCCACATAAAAAAATTTTTTTAAAGCTACCTTAACAGCCAAGTTTCCAAAGAGCTTGCGTAAAGGTATCGTGCCGGGTGGGGCAGAATTTATATCGAGAGATGCTAACACCGCACAAACGGAGCAGAGATCAGCAACCAGTAGGCACACTGACATTGATTGTGGGGGGTCATGCTCATGTATCTCTCTTCAAGAATGCGCCCCGCAATGAAACTCCCATGCAAAACAACAAATCCCTTTGCAAATAAGCCGTAACGATGGCTTTCAGTTTTATGTGGAGCTTTCTAAGACAAGGCATAACTACACTTGGGCTCCCATAATACTCAGCTTAATTAATTACAATGAGCCACGCCTCCCGGCTTAGTTTAAATAAGTGAACCATTCCGTAATATTTCAAATCAAACAGCTGCCTTTCAATGAAATGCCAATGGTCTTGGCTCAAAAATGTCAGACTTCAAACAACTTGAACAGACCTACTCTTTTCAATTCTTAGGAATATTGGAGGTAAGAATAGAAGATGCTACCAAACTGAGACTTTCGGGATATTCATACAGCACATCAGTGCGGACAAACGGAGTTAGTCGAGCTTTAATGGCTATGCGAAATGATCTCATTTCCAATGAACATAAAGTCCCCCCATTAAACAAATGGTACAAAACAAATCAAAGAGATTCACGTTAATACCAGCATACATTCAGAAACAGGTGCAATATGATATTGGAGGCCTTGAGGTACTCTTAGAGACTACAACCTCGCCTTATATATTATGTGGCGATTTTAACGCTCACCATAGGCAACCTGCAATGCGGTTTCGTTTGGCGCTATCTTGCGACTGAAACAAGAAACATTGGGCATCCTGGGACTGGTGGTTGCATGGTTCAAACGTGAGCTATTACTCTGATGGCGCCGTTTAGCCTAATGTCTGAAGCGCGAAATACTGGGTAGACCAGGAAGCTGCGATCGCATAACATGCCAGTGCGGCGTAAGCTACGGCCCTGGCGGGCCAATCGGAACGTGACTACGTATCACCAGAGTGTGCTTTTACTGCGAAGAGATATCAGGCTTTTCGCTGCGTCATGCTTCAATGTGTGTGCGTCCGTCGGCGCGCAATGTGGGGCTTATGTTCACCCTTTGCCAAGTTACAGCGAGACGGATTATAACCGTGTGCTCTAACTCTGCTGGCGCCGCTTGACTGTTGCCGGCTGGCTATAAACCTTGGGGGAGCAGGTACACAGCCACACGTGGCTTTGCCCTTCTGAGTATCAGCGAAAAATTTAATCTCTCTCTCCTGAATGATGGTAGCGCAACTTTTCACAGAGGTAATAGTAGTAGAGCCTTAGATTTAACTTTCGTATCAGCGGAGCAATATCTCTGCGGCGTATGTCAACATACGCCGCAGAGAAGCATGGGTCCTCCCTTGTTCCCGCACAAACTACAACTTACATACTTTACATTCTAATGTACCACTTGTTTTAAATGAATGCCTCACAAACTTCCAGTTTTTCTGGAAAATAAAGCTTTGATTTGATTTGATTTGATTTGATTTGATTTTATAATTTTCGCTAGACCACTGACCTCGAGAGTAGAGGAAGCGACCACAAGCCCCTCCTAATACTTTGTGAAGAATTTATTGTATGTAAAAAGGCTCACACTTTGATTGCCACAAACTGGGAAACCTTTTCTATACTTGTAAATAAGTCCATTACTGCTACTACTTTGCAAGAACTAGTACCAAAAATAAAGGACTGCCTGGCAAAGTCTACAATATGAACAAAATAGCCGATAAACAGAATCGAAATAGATGCAGACTGTGAGAGATTGCGAGCTATTAGGCGAAGAGCAGAAAGGAAAGCGAGAAGAACAAGAACTCTGAAAGATCGCCCAGCTGAGGAGAGCGCAAAAGAAAGTAAGACGGTATTTGGATGCCCTCGCACAGAAGTCATGGCGAGAACTGTGTGTGTCCTTAGACGTCAAAAATAGCATAGCGAAAATGTGGCAGATAGTTCGCGGCATCAGGTGTCAAAGACACCACCAACGCTATCCTTTCAGGGAAGATTCCACCGAACTTGAAGTTGCCAAGTCATACTGCGAACTAATTTCAGACAGCAGAGCTTCGTGCACAGTAAAGCAACAGACAACTCCTGCCTCATTCGACCGCAGACAAGATTTCCCATTAACGCTGAGTGAACTCGACATTTCTCTACAAAGTACAAACAAGAAGTCCTCCCCTGGTATTAATGGAGTGACATATGCCGCTCTCAGTATGTTAAAAGACAATCCACGACGTATACTACTTGAAGCATTCAACTCATCATTTACAAAAAGCTCCGTTTCCGCGAAATAAAAAGGGCTAAGAATATGCCTATTTTAAAACAGGGTCATTCTTAATTTCATTTAAGATCACACAGGCCAATCACTCTTACAAGCTGTGTTGGAAACGTTATGGAAAAGTTGATTCTCAGAAGGCTAAACTGGTACCTAGAAAATAATGCATACCGCGAGGCAATGTCCGGACTTTGATCCGGGCGGCCAGCAGTAGACATTGTGATTGAACTTATTACCTGTGTGGAACACGGTATATCGAATACGAAGACAACGATAGCCATTTTTTTTAGATATTCGTAAGGCGTTTGGTTCTGTAGAGCACGCTGCAGTATTAACAGCCTTGGCATTGGTGGTTGAATATACTCGTGGATCGAAGATTACCTTAATAATCGGACTGTCTTTATGGACACATTGGAGGAGCACACCTCTCCTCATACAGTTCTTGGGGGCGTCCCACATGGCGGGTCCTCAGCCCGACACTCTTTAACATGTCTTTACTATCTCTTGTACGGAACCTCCCTAAAGGAGTAAAACTTATATCTTATGCAGATGACGTCTACATATGGACCACTAATCAAAACTGCCTCGTTTCTCTGAGGAAGCTTCAGCATACAATTCGAATAATTAGCAACTTCCTAAATTCACGCGGACTCAGCCTCTCACCAAAAAAACAATTGCAACGGCCTTCACACGCATGTCAATGAAAAGATTTTTCGTACTTTTGGCAGGAGGAACGATTCCTTACGGTTCACAGCATAAGGTTTTGGGATTTACTATAGACCGTAACCTTACATGGACTGCCTGGAGCTGAGCTGGTTGGTATGACATGATTCCGAAGGTTTCCAGCTGAACGTAGAGCGAACGCTCCACGTTCAGCTGGAAACCTTCGGAATCTTACATGGACCTCATATTAAGTGGTTGAGGGAAAAGGTAGACTTAGCAAGCCACGTTCTCCCGCAGTTTGACAAAGTAAATCTTGGGGTAAAATCACGTACGCCATGCTCAGAGTATAAAATTTCTCGTAAATATCTTGCCGGCGGTTAATTCTTCAGCAGTGCTTTGGTACATGTACAACCAACATGTCGACACTATAGACAGGACTGATAAATCGCTAAGATATGTCTTGGATTACCTCCAGATTCATCCACATTAGCAGGAACTTGCCAAAGTCGCAAACGTCCGTTTAACATCATGAGCATTCGAGAAATTCTCCGAATATACCTTAGATACAAAACTCAACGTCGTCCAAAATCACCTAATTAAACGTACACAAAGGCGTTCAGACGTCTCAGTAAATATCGCACAGGTACAGTGCAATATCTCGCAAGCTGCAGTCTTCCCTTAGCCTTCCGATCGCCCACTCCTTGATTCTTCCTGAACTAAATGTTTGCTGCATGTAACCGGTATTACAACAAACCAACACAATCTAAAACTGCCCGGCTGCAACGTGCACTATCACATAGAGGTCATATATCATTAAAGATACACGAACCTTATACACGTATACACGAAAGGATCAACAACGGATACCTCCTCATCTTCAGGAATTCAAATCCCGTCTCTGCACATCGTTGATTCTTCAGACTTTTACGGAGAGTATCATCCACTGCAGCCAAACTCCATGGCCTTAAAAAAGTCACTTAAACACATCTCGGCTTCCATTTTCTAACAAAAAATGGGCCGTGCTTTCGGACTCCCAGCTGCACTGCCAATGCTTAAAACTCTCTCTACAAAACAACAAATCAAGCATTAGTTTCTGAACTTTATATCTCCATGCGACATCAATCGTCAATGGGCAGCGCACTGCATATCGATGGATACCGGAACAGTGCGGTATCCCTGGGAATAAAGCAGCAGATGCTGCTGCCACACGCGGACACGATAGGAGAGTTTGGTGAAGATACACCCTTTACAAAAGCATACTGTCGCCGACGTGTTAATACACTAGGTAAAGATAATTTTTTTCGGACTGGAAATCGCCTGAAAATCATCATGCTTAACTCTCACCGCATTTTCCCACGGTAGGTCACAGAGGACAATAAATGTCCAGACTTTTCCCCTATAGACACCTTTCCGAAAACGTCCTAGACCGCCGCCATGTTGCTGATGCTGATGTGGCTGGTTCGACTCTCGCGCCCTCTATCAGCTAGACATTTCTGCCACTCTCTTGGACTGTGAAAACCCGCTCCGCGCGATTCTCTACCTATGCTTTGCTGTTTTGCATTCGACGTTTTCTGGCCCTCTTGAACGCTTCCACTTAATTTTGCTGCTGCATGCTGCCTATCATTTCTGTGTTATCTTCCACTGTGACAACAGTTTGGTGGTAATGCCTACCATTCAAGCGTTTCTGTTGACATTGACGGGAAACGAAGGAGAAGTAGAGAGTCGAACGGCATTCGACGCGATTATTTGCGAACAATGACAACTGTTCTCCCCCCTCCAAGAGATTAATCCGTATAGGCTCTGGGAAGGGTTTCAGAGAGCGCCACTGTCGGTGGTCATCAGCGCCACCGTGCCAGATGAGGATATACTGGGACGGCTAAAATCGGCAAGCGCCGCCGGCAAACCCTTGCGAGATTACATTATACCACACTCCGAACGTTGTTTTGTCGCGCGTTGCACTGCCGACTGTTTTAAGAATCAATCAAACGTTAAATATATAAATGTGCATCCGTGTGTGGTTGGTGTAGTTCTAGCATTAGGGATTTTTAGTGGGTTGCCTTCCTTGATAGGTATATACAACCCGAAATGGGAGCTAGCAGAACGAAATTGATCGTCATAATAGTACGGCCAAATACAAGCAAAAGCAAAAAAAACAGTTTTTTGTTTGTTTTTTACGTTGTTTGGGCGCGTTTCAAGATAACAAAAGCGAAGACCTTGTCAAGCTTCCCTCCTCTGCAAAGCGCACTGCAAAAGCGGAACTTTTCAGTGCGCTGCAAAAGTGCGCTGCAAAAGTTTGCAGTGCAAGAGCGGAACAAAAGCGCACTGCAAAAGCGGAACCCCCCCCCCCCCCCCCCCTCCCTTTCATCCTTACCCACCCTTTTTTTCAAGTGAATTCTTCCCGGCATGAATAGCTGACCGCATTTCGGTGATGAGCTTCTTTCCAGTCCTCTAGTGGCCGTGTTGAAAACGATTGTGGTGTCCGAGGAATGTGTTTTTTCGCGCAAGCGGCTGAAATTTGGACGGTGTAGTACGCAGTTGCTCGGCGCAAGCTGATGCTCGTTCTCGTCGATTGAATATGCTGGTTCACTTTTACATAGAACAGAAATAAACGCCCCATGGATAACCTTTTCTCGTGGGGTAAGTACTTTTCTTTTCCATTATTCTTGGGTAGACTTTTCTCGCAACAGGGATGGCTTTAAGACCGCATAGACACGGGTCGAAGTAGAGCAACCATTTTGGACAGCTACGCGGTCATGCTAAAGGCGCAAACGACAGTTCGTTCTGCAATCGGCGAAGCGGAGAAAACGCTCACTTTGGTTTTCAGTAACAACGATCAAACGTCCACAAAACTTCGTTCGATAAAGATGTGTCCGCGGAGCAGAGAGCAATGAGAGTGCCGAAGGACTGCTCTGATTCTAGAGTCATGGCATCGAATCCAAAGACAACGCCGGGCTTCGAGCGCATTAATTCCAAATATCGAGTCAAATAGCGCATTCAGAAATTCATCTCAAGTCAGGCAATGTGAACGGAATGCTTATTTTACACACTTTACGGCATTTATTTATCTCCGACGGCGTTGTATTTCCCACGATTTCGACGGAAACCTGCGGAGTTTCACGTCTACTAAGCTTCCAGAGTGGCGACAGTCCGGTACGCAACAGTGCCTACAGGTTTGGCGTTTCCTCTTCTGCGACATCCGATAGCAACGTCAAGAATTAAAGACCAAAAACGCATGAATCAACACCTTCAAATTGATGCGTGATCAGCCCCACGAGCTAGCAGGCTGGTGAAAGAGAGCCTTCTCAGTGTTGCAAATATTTTGAGCTATATGGCGCAACGTGTCACACCAAACTTGACTGCCCGGAGGGCACATAGTCCTTCTCAGTCATCTACAAAGATAGTTGTTTGGGTAGGGGTGAAAAACTGGTTATTTGCGTTCGTTCCTTTGCCTTGGTGTTGGTGTGAAAAAAGGAAGCTCTTCTCAAAACGTGCCCCGAAACGAAGTCATCTTGGATTCCGTCCGATCGTCAAGATGTGACTGTCGTCGACTGTGACTGTGTTATTTGAGATCTTTCTCAAATAAAATATTTCTGGATAACGCTGCATCGTATGGTGCGTAGTATATATTGTTCGACTGTTAACGCTTGCTGACTTGTATGTCCGTCTCCTGTCCATTGTTAAACACGTTATTTGTGAGCGTGAAAAATGCATGCTTGTCGGCTATCTTCTATTATAAATTATTTTCGACAGCCAAGCGCTTTGTCGCTTGACACGCGGCTCATCGAGCGGGACCGTCAAAACTTATCGTAAAAAAAGACACGACAACTAACATTCCAGTCGCATTTGTTCTGTCGCGCTGTACCCAACAAAAATAATTTACAGGCTCTTTTTGTTTTCAAATGTGGTACAATGCTATCTCAATGTCCTCGGAAAATACACGCACCATGAAACACAAAATACAGCGAGAAAAGAAGAGAATTTAGCCGCCACCATTGTTTGAAAGTGCGCCTACGCAGGCTACGCCTATCGAAATCACAGTTCACTCGGTTAGGGTTAGCCAGGGACACCGGTGACAGTCTAGGGTTCCGGAAGAAATGTCCCCGGAAAAAACGTCCCCGAAAAAAATGTTTCCGAAAAAAAATGTCTCCGGAAAAAAGGCCCCAGGTGGAAAGTAGGAAAAAATGTCCCCAAATGTTTCTCTATAGCAAGGTTTTCTCAGATTCTCATGGCCTTCGGGCGGTCTTCTCATTATCCGGTCACAAATGACCTGACCCGCCTAAAGATAGAAAGAGAGACTGGAAGTCACACAAAGCAACCGAAGTAGTCCATTGTGGGGTATGTTGGAAATCAAATTATTTCGTGTGTGTGTGTGTGTGTGTGTGTGTGTGCGCGCGCGCGTATGCGTGGGCGTGTGCGTGTGCGCGTGCTTGTGTGTGTGTGTGTTTTTATTGTGAAATAAGCATTTATAACGCTTTTATTCAAAACCAAATTATTGTGTTTGGGGAAATCGGAGAGGTAGTTCTGTGCCATTTCAAAACACGTAAAAAGCGCGAAACTGTTAGCAGGAACCCAGGAACAAGCGATCGGTAGTTATTTTTACTCTTTTTTTCGTAGAAACGAAAGGTTGTCATCGAAGTTATTATAGGTACTGAAAGTGCTCATTTGGGTATATAATGCAGACAGTAAAATATCGCTTCCACTAATATTCATTCTAAGTGAAATGTGAAAACGCGCCGATGTCATGTTCGCGCTAACAGTGTCGCGATCTGTATCTCGGGGAATCGTATATTTCATAATTCGCTGGGGCCATTTTGTCTTATTTCCCACAGGCTGCCTTTTTCCTCAAGGACATATGACCGGACTGCCCGAAGGCCCTCAGGATCGGGGAAACCCAGAGATAAGGAATCCCTTGGAGACTTTTTTTGTTACATCCCACGTGGGGCCTTTTTTTTCCGGGGACAGCTTTTGCGGGGACATTTTTTCCAGGGACATTTTTTCCTACACCCGAGAGTCTAGCCTCAAACCCAGTGAATGGCCTCGAAAACGGTTTGTTTCCCCTGTGGTCGAGTGTTTCTTGGGAAGGTGTATATGACTCTGCCTCGCACAACACTGTCTTCGTGCCTATACGGAGATAAAGTGAGAGAGAGGAGAAAATGGAGCGTGTAGTGACGTCAGATTGCCGAGCTCCAATTGGAACGAATGACGGGTAGAGGAAGCGGCCAGCTGCTTGTTTCTGTCCCCTTCTTCGTTCTTCTTTGCATTGAGTCTCTTTGTTTCTACTCACCGTCTTCGTCCAAACAGAGCGAACCAGCTCCTCGCCTGAGTCTTGAACAGGGCCTCGCACTCCAACGTCAGACGCTGAACTACAAGGTCCATTGTACAAGCGCCACGTCCTGCGCAAAAAGGAACATGCCAAATATAGAAAAAAAAGTAAAAAAATTATTTTATGGATTCTTTATGAGCTACTAATATATTACAGTCCCACTGCAGTACTTGTACACAATTGCTAAAAAAAGTAAGAAATTACATTTACAATCACGCAAATATTGTAACAAATTACAGTTACAATCGGCCTTCCATAAAAATAAGTGACCGTTACAACAAAACGTAATCAGTTACTTTCGTGGCGTTACTTTCTACCTTACTGTCCAAGGGTAAGACACGAAATAGAAGAGTGTTATGGAAGCGTTTATTGTTGCCTGCAGTCACACTTTCGTGACCTTGAGCGACAGTTGGGTCACGAAAGTCTCGTCAGATGTCTTGCCTCGTTTCGTTAACCGCCCTGAACACCCTTTCGACTGAGGCACTCACGAATGCCTGGCGCAATGCACTGCGTGCTTCTTGAGAAAATATTGAACAGCTCTCTGCCCTCGCGAAAGCCTAAAGGGCTCCTCGTTAGAGCCAGAGTTGGACGCAGTTAGAATCCAACCTATAAAAATAGTAATACAGATCATTAAACCTCGAATAAAATCAACGTATGCGAATATATTATATAAACATATTTTAGCCGGCAAATATATCGCCAACGGCGGTGGAGGAAAATAGCAAGACCCGGTAGTAACCCATTACAATTAAAATTATAGATTATATTTTTATATCAATCTGCCATTAGCGTTGAATAGGTGTTGGGCCATGGTGGAGACGTAGGTAAATAAGAGAATGGAGCTTTTTTCGGATAATAACATCAGGGGATCCCTCAGAAAACAAATATAATGTCACGAATGATAAATTATGAGGAGACGAAAAGTGAAGTAAACTAAACGTTTAATGGGGCGAACTTGTGCCCAAAAATAAAAAGGAAACAGAAGATAACAATAAAGTGTCGCGGGAGTCGATAGCGGCGTAAAAGCAGGATCGAGCGCTTGGGCGAGACTGACTCCGCTCGCCATGCAGAGTCCCTTATGTACACGCTTGGGCTTCTGGAACGTTCGGCGTAGAAGGTTTGGTGCGTAAAACATTGTAACCTCGAATCAGCAAGACAGTTCTCGAATTTACTGGAACATCACATTACAGTGTCAACAGAAAGGTGTAGCCGCGGCCAGGAACCGAACCCTGGCCTTCAGCGTGGAAGACAAGCACGATAACCGTTAGGCCACGGGCGCTTTTTTATTTTTATTTAATGCCTGCTTGGCACAGCAAACGAATACATGCATCACACAGAACATGAATGCTAAAAAAACGCCCGCCCTTCCCAGGCGGGCGCAAATAGCTTAAAATTCCTTCAGGGCGACCAGTGTATCCATCACAGGCAGCCATTCAGGCTGCTCATTTCGGGCTTTGTACGCTTCCCTGATGTACGCCACACTCTCAATAAAATAGTCCCTCACGGGACGTGAATCTACGCCAGCGTGTCGGACGGCCATTCTTGTTCGCCACATACTGTGGAGGCTCAATACCATGAACATGTCATAGGGCACGCCCCCTTCACTCCCAATGGAGAGGAAACGAATGCCATACTTTGTCATTGGCAGATCCTTTTAGAGCGCAGCTCTTAGGCGCCCGTTCCGGCTTGAGGTTTCCGGCTTGAGGTTTCCGGCTTGGGGTTCCCGGCCGTTTCCGGCGACGCCGACGGCGACGCCGTCGGCGTCGCCGTCGGCGTAACCGCGCGGTGCATGATGGGTAAATTTCCCCGCTAAATTTAGCGGAAAATTTTTCCCCGCTAAATCTAGCGGAAAACTTTCTCCGCTAAATTTAGCGGAAAAAGTTTCCCGCTAAATTTAGCGGAAAATTTTCCCCGCTAAATCTAGCGGGAAATTTTCCACGCTAAATTTAGCGGAAAATTTCCCCCTCCCTCGAGGTCACGTGAGTCCCATTCACGTGACCCCCCCCCTACCCCGTGCCTTCCCCTCCTCCTCAAGAGCTACGCTCTCATTCGGCGTTACAGGGAGTTGTAAACGGCTTTCATTTTTTCAGAGTTCGATGTAAAATGTCCTATTGGAATACTGCATCCCAGCAGTCCAAGAAGATGTGGTTTATAGTTTCTGGTTTTTGACATAACAGACAGTTAACTGACCAGGGAACAAATATTCCTTTTTCTTCAAGCCATAGGGTTTAACAGGGAGTGTGCCACTATGCAGTCAAAAAAGAACGTTTTTACAGATGACCTAACAGGCATTTTTTCACTCTTTTGAGATCATCTTTGCCAGGGTCAACGCAATAAGATCGATACAGAGGCTCTGGCAACGCCAAGTCTACCAAGTCTCTGTACAAACGCTTTCGCGATACATCACTCAGGTACTCCAATGAAAAACGCACCTTAAGGAACTGGAATTCGGCTCGGACAACTTCGTGCAGAAAACCACGCACCCCCGGACAATCAACCTTACTAGACGAGACAACAAAATCGGGCAGTGTATGACAGAGGCGAACTTGCAATACATTCCGCAAAAATAAATTTCTCTGATCACACAAGAAAATAAATCTGGACACAACATGCCGAAGAAACAAATGGGCTACTACCAACCCGCCACTTTACACAGAGCAAAACAGGTTGGTACGACTAGATCGTGCCCATCCTGATCCCCAAATGAAAACTGCGAAAACTCTGTGCAATTTCTGAACGCTGGCCCTCGCCATCCAGAGCGCTTGAAGCACATACCAGAATTTAGCCACAACAAAAGGTTACAAACTGTCGCACGAGCAAGCATTGACAAATCACGCCCCCCCCCCCCCCCCCATTTGAGTGTTTTCGCTCGGACCTCTTCGATTTCGTCTTTCCAATACTCCGTGGTGTCACGATAATGCTCCGGTGGCACCCCGAGCACAGGCGTGCATACGGGGGGGGGGGGGAGGGGGGGGGGGGGCGATGGCTTGGGTACAGCGCAAATTTAGCGCATGTTAGTTTTTTTTTTTTTTATTGGGGGCGTTTTGATTGGAACAAAATCGGGATGACGCCAGAAGAAAGGAAGCAAAACCATCCCCACTTTGTTTTTATTGAACTTGAAACATCGCCAAGTATATCCTCGAGGAAACAAAGACCGTTAATGTGGGAGTGAGCCCTTACCCCAGAAGAAATCGACAAAAAGGTGAAGAAGACTGCTGCTCGCCGGAACGATAAGTCAAGGCTGCGCACCTGGGAATCTAGCCGTAGTACTGCCGGGTGCAGCATCCTTCTGCGAAAATCCTCTGGTCTAAGTCGTTTCCATTTTACGGCGAAGGTAAAGTACTGAAGGACACATGTTTCAACACACGAAGAGATTTGTTGTGAAGATTTATTTATTTATTTATTTATTTATTTATTTATTTATTCATTTATTCATTCATTCATTCATTCATTCATTCATTCATTCATTCATTCATTCATTCATTTATTTATTTATTCATTTATTTATTTATTTTTACCCTCAGGGCCAAAGGTATTAAGAGGGGAGTGGGTATATAAAAAAACACAGAAAAAATACAAAACAGCAAAACGGCAGGAGGACTATAGTTTTGTGAAGCAATACATGTTAGTGAAGGCATTTCTAAAACTCTTACTGTCCACGATTTCGGCAACATCCATGCGAAGGTGACTCCAATACAAGGAGGTGCTGAGAATAAAGGAATGATGATATGCGTTAGTCCTGCAGAATGGAATGCCAACTTTGAATCTATGATCGTTCCGTGCTGAGAACTAATGGGGTTCTGTTAGTAGCCTTTCCTTGAGAGATAAATTATGATGATATATTTTGTGGAACAAACACAAGCGAGACACTTTTCTACGCATAGAAAGATTAGGAAAGGATAAACTGGTTTTCATTACAGTTACGCTGGCGGTACGATGATAATTAGAAAGAATAAAGCGAGAATCACGATTTTGGACGGATTTTAACTCAGAAATTTGCGATTCAAGACCGGGGTCCCAGATAGACGCAGCATATTCAAGCTTACTCCGAACAAAGGTTTTGAATAGAATCAGTTTCATTGACATAGGCGCGAGAAAAAAGTTTCTTTTAAGGTAACCAAGCATTGTTAACGATAGGTTCAATATGAGGTTTCCAGCATGAATCACAAGTTATGTGCACTCCCAGATACTTGTAGGATGGCACATACTCAAAAGGAACGTAATCAATGGAGTAAACAGGACGTGTTGTGTTAAGACGAGACACACGCATGTATTTACATTTAGAACTATTTAATTTCATGCACCACAAACTACATCATTAAGAGATAGAGTTGGCATCAGACTGAAGAAAAGATATGTCAGTGTCATAAGTAATTTCATTATAAATAACACAGTCATCTGCAAACAGACTGGCAGATGAACATACATTATTAGGTAGGTCGTTAATATAAATAAAATATAAGAGGGGCCCCAGAACAGAGCCCTGGGGAACACCGGAAGTGACTGGTGAAGGTTGGGAATCCACATCATTGACAGTTACAAACTGCGAACGATTAGTAAGAAACGAACGTAGCCATGCAACGACATTAGGGTCTAAATTAAGTTTGATAAACTTTTGAATAAGGAGGGGGTGAGGGACCTTGTCGAAGCCTTTAGGAAAATCTAGGAAAATACAGTCTACCTGAGACCCGCGGTCAAGAATGGAATGAAGGTCATGGTTAAAACACAAAAGCTGAGTCTCACAAGAAAATGATTTCCGGAAACCATGTTGAGAATTAGACGTCAAGAGTTAGACTCTAAAATATTAGCAAGGTGAGAGTATATGATATGTTAAAGAATTTTACAGGGTATGCTAGTAATTGAGATGGGATGATAGTTAGATGGAGAAGGTTTGTCACCTGATTTATGCAAAGGAATCACTCTCCCAATCTTCCATTCTTTGGGGATAAAACCAAGCTCCAAAGACTGCTCAAAAAGTTTGGATAAAATAATTGCGCTATACATTTTCGTGTTTTTCAAAAATTTTGAATTGATGTTGTCAATACCAGCAGACGAGGAAAAATTGAGAGTATATATCACATTGGCTATGCCTATAGTGTCAATACAAATTGGATTCATTGGAAAATATGCATTGGTAGAAAATTCAGGAATACAAGAAATCTGAGACGAAGAGAACTCCAACACAAACATTTCGTTGAAGACACTTGCGCAATCACTGCTAGGAATATCCTCACCATCGGCATTTCTAAGAGACACGGCACACCTATCATTCTTATTTCCAGAGTTCGAGAATTGTTTGGGATTATTTATCAGCATGCAGGGCAAGGTAACATTAAAAAACACATCTTTGGGGTTCGTAATGACTGTCTTATAAGCACTAGCTGCGGACGCATAAGCGTCCCAACGCTGCTGGGAGTTCGAGCTTTTCGCAGATCGAAAAAGATGTTTGTTCTTGTTAGACAATTGTTTGAGGGATTGATTAAACCAAAGAGACTGGCAATTATAAGTAACGGATTTTAATGGTATGAAGGTGCTCATGAGAGAGTCAACTTTACATTTAAATAGATTCCAATTTTCTTCCAGGGAGCGATACGGAAATTGTGGTAAGTAGTCATCTAAAAAAAAAAGGCACAACTCACTATTATTTGATTCGAAGTCCGCTCTGTTATAATCTTTGACGCGTTTCGTATTATCAACAGCATGAGATACTTAACCTTAAGCTCAAAATGAATCAATGAGTGGTCACTCAAGCCAGGCAGGCAGGATACAGAAGAAACAATGTCGGGCACAGTAGACAAATTAAGGTCTAGAATGTTTGATGTAGATGAAGTGATTCTCGTAGGTTATGTAACGAGTTGCAAAAAATTTAAATCAAGAACTATTCGTAAAAAGTCGTAACATTAACTTGAAAAAGGATTCGAAAATGGTCGTTAGCTCAGCCACACCATGTTGGGATAATTAAACTCGCCCAGTAAAATTAGCGGGAGACTAGGAAAACGAAGAGAAACTATTGATAGCATCATGTAAATGTTGAACGAAGCTAGAGCTACTGGACGGTGGACGATAAAAGGCTCCCAAACTCAGCCCCAAGTGGCGCAAGCGAAGATGAACAAACACAATTTCCAAGTTGTTACTTATATCAATGAGGGATGATTTAAAGCAGTCAGACACAGCAATCAAGACGCCTCCACCGCACTTTTGGCCTCTATCATGCAGGTACACACTGGAACGCTTGTTACAATTGAAAAGTTCGCCGTTATCAACCTTTGCGGAAAGCCAGGTTTCAGTCAAAACGATTATGTCAGCATCAGTGGAATCGATGACAGAACATAAATCGTCCCTTTTTGGAAGAATGCTACGAATATTAGTAAACAGAGCAGAAATTTGTTTTTGCATCGATGACAAGCTACTGCCTCTCACGACTCGTCATTGCCGGGCGTTGGAAGCCGAATTAGTTACGTCGTTATCAGCTGGTTTTTGGTAAACCTAAGTACTAAACGTGTCTGCATGCTCACAGACACTGTTGATAAGGGGATTATAACTAAAACACTTGTTGTTCATAAAGAGCTTGTTATAGCGCAATTTAAAGACGTCGTCGTGTTTCTTTCCACCCAGTCTCAGGTGGTCTAACAAAATGTTAAATGTACCGTTGTGTGATTTGCCAAATTCCACAAGCTTCTTCCTAGCATGTCTCGTAGCGGGTGAAAAATCTTCGCTGACAGTTATGCCGCTAGGCTTTAGCTTAGCACTTGAGAATAAAATTTCTTTCTTCATTTTAAATGACAAGAATTTGACTTTGATTGGTCTGCATTTATTGACTGAGAATGCGCCAAGCCTGTGCGCTCGTTCAATTGTGTCTCTAGGAATGACCAGGTTGAGAGGAGACGCTATAGCACTCAGGAATTTACCTTCGGTTCGAGCCTCTGTTTCCGACTGAGCGTCATCCAAGCCATAAAAAGCAAAGACCTATCTTCTTATTCTGCTTGACTAACCTTCAACGTGAAATTATCATTTAAAAGGGATGCAACTTGTTGGCGCAACGTTACTAGAGTTGGACGACCTCACAAGCGGTGCTTTTAGTCTCGACGGCAGATAGTCTCTTATCGATTTCCGTGACTTTACCCTGAATTGACTTCTGATTAATTTTAATCTCATTTACGGATTTGATTAGGTCCGACTGTTCATTATCTATTTTTCTCGTACGGGCATTGACACTTTGTAAGAGAGTGAACATATTATTAAATTGTTTTAGTTGTGCCTCTGTCATGGAACCTTAGTTCCTAAGACACCCGAGACCGCGTGGAGCTGAGATTCAGCTTTACGTCCCCGTGTACTGGAAAAGTACATGAACATGCGGATTGCTAGCACTTTTCAGATTGAGGGCCTCTGAGAGCCGTACACATAGTTTGGGAAACAAGAACACATTTTAGAGCTGCCCCTAAAGCTCTGAGGATGTAACTTCCAAAGCCGATCATCTGGGAGTCTCCTAGATGGTCATTTAGAAGTCGAAGAAGATACTCTTTCCGAAATACCTTCCCCTTTGTTTCTTTCGCCCTCCCTGACAATAAAAAGGCGCCCGTGTCGTCACTAGTCATGGACTGACTGCCCCTCGTTTGTCGAAGGTGACGAAGTTGCAGCGTTTTCTCTTCAAAAGTAGGTATGACGAAGCTCATCTTCGGGGATGTTTTTCAAGTAGAGTAGCGCCGCTAAGGCTTTAAGTTATCGAACAAGATAAATACCCACCTGCGCTGCTTGCAACTGCATCCTACCAAAGACCGCTGCGTGAATACGCCCACCATCATTTGCTCTTCTTCATTTCTACTTTTGCCATCTGCACATCAATGCCATGTCGTTGAGCAAACTCTCTGGAGCGGAGTTCAATAAAGTACGGGAAAAAAAGTCAGCAGAGAATGAAGCCCAGCGGAAGCGGCAACTAACATGGCTTACGAAACCAGGTAAGGTGACAGTCTTCGCATTTGCTATAATTTTTATTTTTCTATATTTAGAACCGTATATATATATTCTATATTTCTATATTTTAGTACAGCTACACCACCTAGACCTCACTGTTTTAACCGGTTCGAATCTCGGCCGAGGCATATTGCGAAGAAAGCGCCTTATAACTGAAATCTCGGTTGCATGCAGAGGGTCCAAAAAGTACCAAAAATATTTCTGTCTTCTGCCGGGGCGTGTTCAAACTGTACTTTACCGCCTTTACTATAGCAATGCTCCGGCACCTGAAGTGTGAAGCCACGACCGAGAGCGGGTACAAATTACAAAGTAAATCCGAGTCTTAGCCCCACGTCAGCGTTCGACAGTGACCCGTGTCTAATTCGAGTTTCGGAGGACACTCGCTGCATAATCGACGAGTCGACGCCGTAATAATGTAATGATGTTTTGTAAGGAAGACGTAGGTAATAAGCAGGATGTGATGAGTCCAGGTGGTGTTCATACAGCGTAATCTGAACACTTTAATTTTAATTTTTTTCGAGTGTCCAAATTGTTGAAATATTTACATTTGAACTTTTCCAGGGTATATACTCGCAGTTTAGTGGCCGGATATTAAAACTGAATGTGTGGCAAATGTTAAAAAAAAGATCCTGTTGGTGCCCATGCAAATGATACTGGTATTTTAGAGTCCCATGGTTTCTTTATCGTTGCGGTTTCTACTTTTGTTTGGCAATAAATCGTTTTTGTTGTTGGAAAAGTTATCTCATCTTCTCATTTCTTCCACACTTCAAAGCGCATGTAAGTCCACTCTCACGCAGAGCACTCGCAAATCCAATTACTATGGTTAATGAGCTTATGGATACGATGACACGTAAAAATAAAGCCTGAACAGTGGCATTATAAAGTATGACGTTTTGTGGCATTACGTTAAGTTCGGTGTCACAGCTCGGATTTAATTTTTAGGTTCAAACATATTTCGAGCCTTGTCATTCTCCGGGCTTCATTCGTAAACCTCAATAATTAGACATCCAAGTAATCTGCGGGAAAGTAAACTCAAGGGTAGCTTTATGGTGACACTCAAGTAAACTTGGAAGTCATATTTCGCGGTTGAAATATGATGTTCTAGTGTACTCCTATTGGCACACTAGAAAACTTTACCCCTACGGTGTAAGGGTCTCGGTGAGACGGGGGGGGGGGGGGGGGGGCGGGGGGGGGGCGCTGCAGTGAAACTTGGCGCCCCTATAGGAGGAGCCTGTGCATGCCTATGACTTCGAGGTACTTTGCCGGTGAACGGGTTCATTAAATATTTTCGAAAACACGAGGTGCACTTTCCCAACTGCCATGCCAAAATCCCACGCATTTACCCCAATTGACGACACTACTGACAACTTACAAAATGAAATAGCCACCCTCACAACCTCTCTAACGCTTTCTGTATCCTCACAGAAAACAGCTATATCATCCGCGTAGGCAAGAACCTTAACTTTACTCGACATCAACCGATAGCCCCTTATTCGTTCATTATACAAAAGCTTTAAACAAAACGGTTCGAGGTAAACAGCAAACAACAGGGGTGATAACGGGCACCCCTGTCTGACCGACGACTGAACTTGAAAACCTTTACTAACTTCTCTTAATAATAATGCTCAAAAAACAGTCCATGTAAGACATCTTAACCCCCTAGAGAATTACCGAGCCAACATTGACGTGTTCTAAAATAGAGAAAAGAACATCATGCACAACGCGATCGAAAGCCTTTTTCAAGTAGGGTTGCAACATGGCTACTCGCCCTTCAAATGCGTCGCAACACTCTAAAATACTTCTTGAAACATGGATATTAGTGAAAATAGTTCGTCCTTTAATACCACATGTTTGATGAAGCCCAACAATTGATGTTATAACTCCTTGCAACCCTCTCGCTAAAACCTTCATGAACACTTCATAATCTACGTTGGTCAGACTTATAGGGCGGTAGGACTTTACCGATAAAAGCTTCACGGGATCGGCACACTTAGGTATTAAAAAGATATGAGTTTTGCGGAAAGACGGTGGCAATGCTTTTTTGTCATACGCCTCCATTACAACTCGGTGCAAAGCCACAGCTACCTCGCCTTTGAATGCTTTGTAAAAAGCAGCGCCTAAACCGTCGGGCCCAGGCGACTTTCCAGGAGTTAGTTCATCGATTGCCCGTTCAATTTCTCGCAGACTAATTGGCGCCTCGAGACTCGTTTTAACTTCGGCATCTAACTTTGGCATGAGTGGTAGAAACTCGCGATCGAATCCCTCTTCTACACGCTTACTATGCCCCAAAAGACCTTGATAATGTCAAGGTCTTTTGTCACGAATGCGCGTTGAACTAGTTCTTTTTCGCGGTTTACCGAGCAGCCGTACTGTACGAGGGGCGTTCATAAAGTTCGTATTATTGTCACGAAGGAATAGCGATGCAGCAATCAAACTCGAGTAGAAGTTGAGACTTTGTCTACATGTTGGCCACCAAAAGTTATCCACTTTTTCCAGCAATTCACCACATGCCGGTAGCCATTGTTATAGAACTCCTCGTATTGGGTGTTCAGGAATCGCTCCACTTAAGCAATCACTTGGTCGCCGTTCTTGAAATGCTTTCCTCTTATTTGGCCACACTGGAAACGTCTATGCCATTTAACTAAAGTGTCAAACTGGGGTGTTGTCCCCGAACAACGCTCCCACATTGGAATGAATATCCTAGGCATTGCTTCCCTTCAACTGAAAACAACGGATCACTGCGTGAGCTTTGCACAGACGGGCGGTGCCATTTTAGGTTCGACTCCCTAGCGGCGTTCCGAGCTACTTTTAGCATGCGACGTTTATATTGTGCGGAAACTAGAGGGACGCGCGCTCATGTTGATGCCTGTTTTGTTTCGTTTTTTTTTTTTCCATTTTTTGTGCCGATAATGTGAACTTTATGAGCGCCCCTCGTATTTCTTTTATGTTATTTTGTGACGCGTATCTCTTTTCATCGCTAAGCGAACGCTTGGTCGGCGTTTCACCAAACCACAGACACTCGGCGCGGGCTCTTATCGCAGCTCCTTGGTATTTTTCTGCATCAATAAGTTCCAGTTTGCTTTTAACTTCTTCAATTTCTTTTGTAAACTTTCCGGATTGCGCGCTCTCCATGCTTAACAAGAAATCTAGCTGACACTGCAATTCGTTTTCTTTCTCATTTTCCTGCCGGCGTAAAAATACATTATCTTTCGATCGCTCTTATTTTAACTTCATTCTTAAACTCCTTCCAAAGTTCAGCCAAGCTTCGCGACTCAGACGCCAGCATTTTTCCAATGCATTCTTTCGCATCATTCCTAAAAGTTTCATCATTCAGAAGCTTATCATTAAATTTCCAAAAATACCAGTTAAACCGTGATTTTATTTATTTTCCCCCAATTGAAAACAAGACTAAACTATGGTCACTAAAAGATACGTTTTTAACTTCATAGTTTTCACACGGTGGAACAAGACACGCAGAGAGTTACAGTCAGTCCGAAATGAAACCCGAACGCCGGAACGCGTGGCCCTTGATACAGGCTGCTCCACCTGGAGGGCCCCCCTACTGAAAAAAAATTATATGAATTTATTTCTGATATGTTTATATGACACCTTCATATCAGAACGTCTTATTTCCTATCAGTTTCATACGCTGCATATCATTTCCACTAGGCTAGGTGGCGCTAGGTACCGCCCAATTCATGTGCTACAAAAATATTTTTATTTACTCACGCCACCATGTAGATACATCAAGCATACCACTGGCATCAGCTGAACATATACATTGAGCGCATACACATACACGGCACAGCAAACATGAATACAACAGCACACCCAATAACTACTTCTGAGCTCTGCGCTTCCGCCTTTTATACAGGTCGTTTTCTAAGTACGGAGTTTTTCGGTGACCACCTAAGCAATAAATAATATTCTCAACATCTCGGATTTTTTTTTCAGTAATGTCATACCTCTGAGAGTATTTTGAACGGCTCAGGGGATGAATCTCTTAATAAAAAGTAAACGCTCATGCCGTGGGTATTTGAAAGGCAGTAAATCAAGCCGCTCCTCTGCGGTTCCAAGCCACGTGTTTGTTTTCCCGCGCGGCACGTCGTATACGAAAAAAAAAAGCATATGAATTTATTTCTGATATGTTTATTGGACATATTCATATCAGTTGTGAAATGTTGCATGTCAGCTCTTATATGTCGCATATCAGTCTTTGGGTATCTCATATTAGTATCATATATCGCATATCAGTTTTTGGATATTTCATATCAGTTCCTATATGGGTTCATATAATTTCTTTCAGTAGGAAAACTAATGAAAATGCGCCAACGTGCGAGGGTGCGGGTCCTACTAAGATGAGCTCGACCCTCGCGCGGCGCATCTGGGGGTTCCGCGTTTCGCCGGTGGCGCGCTGTCAGCACCGTCACATCTGATACAAAAAGCACTGTCACTCGCTTTGTGTATCAGATTCCCAGCGATATCTCTTAAGCGCTGTCATTAATCATCGCGTTGTGTATCGCAAGGGCGAAATGAAGGTCGAGACATTTCGTGCACAGAAGACCCGTAGTGCTTGATGACGTGTCACCGGAACCACGCTTTGACTCCAGTGAACAACGTGCCACGCGCGATTTCAGAGAAACAGTAAAACGGCATAAACGCGAAATAAAATTTGTTTATTCGCACGACCATACTCTTTTTGAAGAAAAAAAGAAGCTGCAACAGACTAACGCGTGTGCCACGGTTTTTATGAGCAGTGCCCAGGTTTTTGTGCGAGGTTATTAGCCGAATCTTAAAAAGCGAGGAATTGCTTGCTGACGCTCTCTTTGGTAACCACCGATATGCCAGGCGTGTCAATTCCGGAGCGGAATAAATTGATCACCCTGTCTGAGCAGGGCCCTATCGAAAAGAGCTATAGCCAGGTTAAGCGGCCGCCCGGTGTCGACCGGGCGACAGTACGGTGACAGAAAAGCTCCCCGAGTGACGGTGCTTACAGCGCGCCACCGGCGAAACGCGGAAGTCCCAGACGCCCCACGCGAGGGTTGAGGACAGCTTAGTAGGACCCGCACCCTCGCACCCAGGTGCATTTTCATTAGTTCTAAGGGGCCCTCCAAGTGGAGCAGCCTGTATCGAAGGCCACGCGTTCCGGCGTTCGGGTTTCATTCCGTGCTTACTGTACGCCCTATTTAAGGGAGCGTGGCTCTCACGTTGAAACTGCGTAAACTGGGGAGAATGAGTACGGAAAAAAAAACAGCCCATATCCTCTATATTACTCTCTTGCACTCCCAGGATCAAAAATAGAGCACTCTGATCCCGAACAGGCTGCCTGCGCACTCTGCCTTCTGCTGCGCAAACACAGTTAAAGTCGCCAAACAAAATGACAAGTCTTTCGCATTTTACGCAATATTCAACACGTTCAAAAAAACGTTCCGATCATATTTATGATTTGGCGCGTAAACAGATATTGCCCGCCACTGTGATCCAGAAAAGGAAAAGTCACAAACAATTAAACGGCCTGTTTCGCATACTGCAACTGTCTCTTCAACAATACCCAACGAATTGCGCAGAAACAGAGCACAACCTCCTGACGTTCCAACAGAGTGACACTCGCAGGCATTGTATCGGGCTCTGAAGGGCTGCACCATGCGCTTCATTTGCTCCACACTTTCAACCTTCGTTTCTTGGACTGCGACTATGTCCAGATCGTGCTCTAGAAAAAGGCGGCTGAGCTGGTACTGTCGTCACCTTGCTCCCAGGCCCGCACGTTCAACGTTGCGACGCGGAGAGCTATCGTAAAATTCACTGCCATTTAAGAGTTAGAAACGGGTCGCATGGTGCGTACCCCGGGTCGCTGAGAACGGCGACAGACTTACAGCCTTGTTGCGTCGCCCGGTGCACCCACCAACGGAATTGCCGAACGCCTCATTACGGGCCTCGACGTGAAGACGCGAAGCCGCCGTCCTCTCAGAGTAGCGTCGGTCTCCAGTTCAATAAGCGGTGTCTAGCCGAGCGCGGGCCCTCGCTGCTATGGGGGCGATGTCACCGACGGACGTTTCTTCGGCGGAATGTTGGGCTTCAGCTTGACGCTTGCCCGGCGCACTGGAGCCGCTTTGGGGGGCGGCTCCTCGGGGAGGGCCTCTCTGGAGTTGGGTCTTTCGTCGACGCCTTCTTCACGAGCTCGCTTGGCGACAGCGCCACTGCACTCTTAGAAAAAGGGTATCGCTAGTCCTCTCGAAGGGGAGGAATGGTATTGTAACCTATGTTCCTTTAGAAAGGGAGAAACTTTCGTCCCTGCAGCAGTTGAGCAAACAGTTCCTCCGTCGCCTGCATCTCATTATGGTGGCCCTGAATCAAGCGAATCGAGCTCAGTGAGGCTTAACGAGGACGCAACGTCTCTTGTATGAGACGAGAGGAGCAGCAAATAAAAGCGTAACACAAGCTTTCCGCGAACTGTGTTTATTTCCGAAGCCAGATTCCCCCTGCAGGTACAGAAACTTCCGTTTGGAAAGCAGTTACCCAGTCTTCTCATCGCCAGCACTGCGATGTCAATCGGAGACAACCGATACCCAGTTACGTCGCGCCCTTTACGTCTTACCTTTGCTGTTCCTCGAGTCAAAATTCCTTCGTCAATAGCACATCATGGAGAAATGGCAAACTAATCTGCGAAACCAAAAGCCGCTCTCAAAAGAACACACTCGAAGCCGCTGTTTATCGCATAGCGTCAAAGAAGGTTAAATCGCTTGCCACCAGATGGCAGGGTCAAGCAGATTAATTACAAGTAGCTAGGCTAGGTGGCGCTAGATACCGTCCAATTCATGTTCTACAAAAAATATTTTTATTTCTTTAGGTAGCCACTGCCCATTGGGATCATCGGGAACCTGTACTATACACACATGTAGACACACTACGCATACTGCAAGCATCAGGTGAACATACGCTGAGCGCATACACATACATTGCACAAACAAACAACAATACAGCGGCACACTAATCCGAACACTGCACGCGGCCTCTAAGTCAGTCGGTCAGTCGGAGTTTCGAACGCAAAGAAATCAAAGGAAGAGTTGCTGAGCCGATGGCTCAGTATGTCACCTTTAGGCGACCTCTGCGTTTCCGTATTTTATACTGGTCGTTTTGAGCGCACGGAATTTTTCGGTGACTCCCTAAGCAATAAAAAGTATTTCCAACATGTTCATTTTTTCCAGCAATGTCATACCTCTGAGAGTATTTTGAATGGCTCAGGGGAAGAATCTTTTATTAAAAAGGGAAGAATCTCATATTAAAAAGGGGAAGAATCTCTTATTAAAAAAAATATTAAACTCTTGATCATGCCGTAATCATTTGAAAGCCAATTAATCAAGCCGCTCCAATGCGGTTCGAAGCCATGAGTTTGTTTCCCCGCACGGCACATCGTAGCCTGTATTTCTATTGTAGGATTTGTCTTTCTATTTGTGCTGTTCGCGCACGGCTGCAATTGACATCTTGAATTAATTTCTGTAGAGCGGATATTCACTCAGCTGGAAATAATGCTTCACGGGCAGAGAAATCGCTTTTTGATCAATCTGAATGCAATGAAAGCCGCGACTTGCGGCATGTATTAAGTGTATGGAGCTACGCCGTGGCGAGCTCGAAAACTTCTAGCGCTCATCCCAGCGCGCCACTTAATCAGGAACCGTAGTATATTTAAACAGCAAAATAAAAGGTAGGTTTTTTTTTCGATTTTACCTACTATTCTTTTTAATTCTAAAACTCCACACTGTAAATATACATATTTTCCGTCTTTATTTTGTACTGTTCAGTCCTTTCCCCAGAGCGCAATCGCTCTCGGCGAGGAGACAACCGACAGTCACATTGGCCACTGTACATAGGAGCTTACTGTTCAGACCAGCGTTCCAACATGACTATCCGCAAGTCGATCGATTGCACGTGCCTAATCCCTCAAGTGGTCTAACACTTTTTAATGCAAAGCGGAATGTCAACCTGTGACACCCCGCCCTCTCCGATCATGGCCCGACCAGCGGCATCAATGCCCGACAGTTTACGTCATCTCATCTTGTTGTTACACTACTGATACGCGAACACATGATCACATCAGCGATAATTTCAGTCTTCTGTTCACAACCCACAACACTGCCATCACGATGTTGCTGCTATGTTGCTGACATACAGAAATACAGAACCACGTTGAACGCCGGTTGGCACTCAGCATCGGAAAACAGAACCGAACTCAGCAAGGAAGGCACCCAGGCAGACGGCAGCAAAACCTGCCTGTTCTGGACGCAGTTCCTGCGATTTCCACAGTTCGCAGCGGAACCACACAGTTCCGCGTGGTTCCGATACTGTAGACCCGCGTGAGTGCCGCAATCCGGAGACGGCCATCTTACCCAGTGTACGTAGCGCTGCTGGCACTGCTCCGGAACTTCGCTGTTTCTAGCGGTTTTGTTTGCTCGCTTGATAAAATTAGTGATAAAAACGTCAATGCAACCGAAATGTTCTGCACGTTTGGACTAGAAGGCGGAATTACAGGCGGCCTTCGCTGCCGCTGAAGCTTAATGAACTAAACAACATTTATAAAACAACGTGCGCGACGTGCTCGAAAAGCGAAACCGAAAGAAGAAGAGCCGGGAGAGCGAAAGCTCTCTCCCTTTTGCCTGGAGAAGGAGAAAAACGTTTCGTTCCTCCCCGTTTCTCATGTCCGCTTGGGGGCGCGTCAGTAGAAGGGAGAAAGACGCGCCGTTGCTAACTTTTTTCTCAATTTTTTCTTAGAGTGTGGAGCCTGCCACCTCGACACTCATGGCTTCCGGCTTTTTGCAGGTCGTCGTCACAGGAACCGAACTTGCGGTCTTGGTGCTTTCCGCCGAAGGGGTGTCGCCCACCACTGTCCGACTCCTTACAGGTTGCAGACGCTGCTCGCTGCCACTCTCAGAGTCATTCTTATCTACAGCGGTGCGGTCAGGGGGCGTGGCCCTGGAAGTGGCCCGCCAGCTTCGTCGCAGGCAGCTTCCTCGGACTCGGCCACGTCCATGAGATTTCCAGCCTCGTCCTCGTTTCCTAAGGGCCCCGTGACGGACGCGTAGGTCCTAACGCACTGGCTCTCGTCGCGACCGAAGCGTCGACAGAGCACACAGCACGGTACACGACAGTCCCGCCGTATTTGCCCCTTCCCCCGGCACCGAAGGCAGAGCGGTGCCCTGCCAGGGACAACCACCAGGGCCAGGTCGCCGGCGACACGCAGTTGATGTGGGAGGGCGTCCACCGTGACTCCAGCCTTGAGCCTGAGTGACACCGAGCGCGTTGTTGAGCACACGCCCGCGGTCTGCCACAGGTCTCTGACGACTTCCGTAACCTTTCCGTAGGGTGCCAGGGCCACTCGCACTTCGTCGTCGGGAACGTGGTGCAGCAACCAGTGTAACTCCAGGCGTGTGTCCTGGTTGCTCGGGTCGACCACGATGCACCGGCTCCCCTTGACGGCCAGCTCGCAGGCGGCAAGCAGCTTCTTTTTTCCTTCGGCACTCGTGAGGTTAACCGCCCACACGTGGTTGTATTGGTATGCCCCCAAGGCGACCACCTCGGCGAACAATGCCACGCCGACAAGGGCCTTGCGAAAATGCTCCAGACGCTAGGGCCTTGCACTCACGTCAGCATGCAAAAACACTGTATTCGAAGCTGTAGTACCTGTTGGAAGTGGCGGCAGAACGACTTGGTATTCCTGGGAGACAGCGTCCGAGTTCCTGTTACCGCGGCCAACGGCCGCTGAAACCGCTCCGGGGAAGCTCACGATTGACACGTCCGTACGCTGCGGCGGCCGGAAGTGGAATCCTAGGCACCGGGCGCGCTGCCTACTTGGACACCTGCGCTCGCGGCATTATTCCCCCCTTGAAGAAGGTCATCGTCTCGATGCAAAACAAAACGAAACAAAAAAAGCAAATCCACAACGAGAGGACAACAAAACTGCGAGCCACAGTTCACAGTTCATTCGTCTACGAGAGTGGATACTTTTATCGTTCGTAATACGGCTTCAACCGGACGACCTGCACCACCTCGGGTAGCGGCGGACGTCTCACTGGTGGTCATGTTGCGTCGGGAAGGACTTCGTAGTTCAAATCTCTGAGGCGTCGGATGATCTTGTAAGGCCCAAAGTAGCGCTTCAGCAGTTTTTCGCTGAGACTGCGGCGACGAATCGGCGTCCACACCAAAACACTGTCTCCGGGCTGGAAATGGACGGCGCGGCGACGAAGATTGTACCGGCGAGCGTCGACACGCTGTTGATCGTGGATTCGAAGGCGGGCTAGTTGGCGTGCCTCTTCTGATCTCTGACTGACCGCGTGGGCATCGCCGCATCCGTCATCCACTGGCTCATGGGGCAGCATCGCGTCGAGCATGGTCGTCACTTTTCTGCCATGCACCAGCTCGAATGGTGTAAACCCGGATGTTTCTTAAACTGCGTCGTTGTAGGCGAACGTGACGTTTGGTAATACCTTGTCCCACGTCCTGTGTCCAACGTCAACGTGCATGGAGATCATGTCGGCAATCGTCTTGTTGAGCCGCTCCATTAGCCCGTTGGTCTGCGCATGGTACGCGGTGGTCCGACGATGGCTGGTGTGACTGAGCCGAAGGATCTCTTGCGTGAGCTGAGCCAAGAACGTTGACCCTTGGTTGGTTATCAAGACTTCGGGAGAATGAATTCGACGAAAAACTTAGCGACTTCCATCGCTGTGCCCGACGGAAGGGCTTTCGTCTCCGCGTACCGGGTGAGGTAACCTCTGGCCACGATTATCCAGTGGTCCCCCGACGTCGACGGCAGGAAGGGCCCGAGCAAATTCATTCCAATCAGTTGGAATGGCGTAGCTGGGGCCGATATCGGTTGTAGGTATCCCGCAGGTGTCGTTAGAGGCTTCTTACGCCGTTGGCATTCGTGGCATGACTGTGTGTACAGATGAAGTCTTGGGGAGTTTCGGCGAGTAGTACTTGCCACGAATCTGTGCAAGGTTCCTGCTGCAGCCGAGATGTCCAGCCGTTGGGTCGTCGTGGCACGATTGAATGATTTCTTCTCGGAGGCTGGGAGGGACAACCAGTAGCCAGGGAGTTTTGCTGGTTCCGAAATGGTTTCTGAAGAGCACGCCTCGCCGCAGGAAAAAGCTCGATAGGTCCCGAGAAAAGACCCGTAGGACTGAGCCTCCTCGACGTTTTAGGTGGTCGATCACGGAGCAAGGTTTCGTGTCGGTGCGTTGAAGTGCCCTCACGTCGGTAGCAGTAACTACTCCAAGAAAACGGGCGTCGTCATCGTCGTCGGCACCGGCAATGGGAGGTTCGACTGGAGCCCTAGACAAACAGTCAGCGTCATTATGCTTGCGGCCGGACTTATGCACAATGTTTATGTCGAATTCTTGAAGTCGAAGGCTCACGCGGGCGAGGCGTCCAGACGGATCCTTGAGGTTGCCCAGCCAGCAGAGGGTGTGGTGGTTTGTGACCACGCGGAATGGGTTCCCGTACAAGCACGGACGGAACTTGGTTATCGGCCAGACGACAGCAAGATATTCTTTGTCGGTCGTTGAATAATTTTTTTCTGCCTTAGACAGCGCCCGACTTGCGCAAGCGATTACTCTCTCCACCTCTTCTTGTCGCTGAACGAGTACCGCACCGAGACCAGTACTGCTGGCGTCCGTGTGGATCCCTGTCTCCGCTGACTGATCAAAATGCCCGAGAATAGGAGGCGACTGGAGCCCTCGCTTGAGTTCGCCGAACGCTTGATCTTGCTCCTCTCTCCACTGGAACTGCACGTCGTCCTTCGTCAGATGCATCAGCGGTGCAGCAATCTGTGCAAAGTCACGAACGAAACGTCTGTTGTAGGCGCACAGCCCAAGGAATCTTCGAACGGCCTTCATGTCTAATGGTTTCGAGAATTCGGCGACAGCGGACGTCTTTGCAGGATCAGGGTTTACACCCTCAGCACTCACGACGTGTCCCAAGACTTTCAGCTCACCATAGGCGAACCGAAACTTGGAAGGCTTAAGTGTCAGCCCAGCAGTCTTGATAGCCTGCAGAAGGATCGCAGACGTCTCAGGTGCTCGTCGAATTCGCTTGCGAACACCACAACGTCGTCGAGGTAGACGAGACAGCTCTGCCATTTCAAGCCGGAAAGGATGGTGTCCATAACGCGCTGAAAGGTTGCCGGAGCTGTGCACAGCCCGAACGGCATTACTTTAAATTCATACAGTCCGTCCGGCGTGACCAAGGCTGTGTTCTCACGATCTCGTTCGTCGACCTCAATTTGCAAGTACCCGCTCTTCAAGACCATCGACGAAAATTATCAGGCGTGGCGCAGCCGATCCAGGGTGTCGTCAATGCGGGGCAGCGAATAGACGTCCTTTTTTGTTACTGCGTTGATCCGGCGATAGTCCACGCAGAATCTCAGGGTGCCCTCTTTCTTCTTCACGAGGACTAATGGGAAAGCCCACGGACTGTTCGAGGGCTGGACGATGTCGTCATCAAGCCTTTCCTGAACTTGCTTCTGGATTATTTCCCTTTCTTTTATGAAAACTCGGTACGGTGGCCAATGGCCGTTGCCATCAGTAACTATTCGATGCTTTGCAACCGTCGTCTGCCGCACCTTTGATGACGTGGCGAAGCACTCCTTGAACTTGGCGAGGACGTCAGTCAGCTGTCGTCGGCGGGGAAGGAGGAGGGTCGGGTCGATGTCGAGCTCCGAGGATGACGCTGCCTCGCGTTGCGACGAAGGGGAGTCTTCAGAGATTCCGGCTGTTGCGGCTGTGTCCTGGAGCTCCTCGATGTATCCCACGGTGGTACCTTTTGTAAGGTGCTGAGCCTCTTGTTGGAAGTTCGTTACAAGGACAGCGGTGCGTCCACCTTGAAGCTCCGTTACGCCTCTGGCGACACCGATCCCTCTGCCTATAGGGGCAGTTGAACATTACCCTTCAGCAGGGCGTCTCCGCAGATTGCTGTTTCGGTTCCGACGGGCACCAGCACACTCGAGCGCGGAGGCAAGTTCACGTGCTCGGACAGTACACGCACTGTGGCTCAGGCGGCCGACGTTGTTTCTTGATCCCCAGACGTCATAACAGGTTAGGACAGTGTCAGATGGTTGGCTGCCAGGTCGATGACGGCGTCTTATATTCACACAGGAAGTCTATTCCGAGAATGACATCCCTTGAACAGTCCTGCAGAACGACGAACTTCACAGGGCAGGTCTCACCGTGAATCTCAACGCGAGCAGTGCACCTGCCGACAGGTATAATAAGATACCCGCCGGCGGTTCGTATCTGCGGTCCGTTCCACGACGTTGTAACTTTCCGAAGGCGACAAGAGGGTCTCCCACTCAAAACGGAGTAGTCTGCTCCGGTGTCGACGAGTGCCGTCGCGTCGTGGCCGTCAATGATAACGTTGAGGTTATTCGACACTGTTGCAAAAACGTCTTTCGGGGCGTGGCGGCGTAAGACTGGGAGAGCTCCGACGATCTTGGAGGATCTTGGCATCGTTCGTCTTCGGCAACAGCACCTCTCGGCATGCCGTGCTTAGTTTCCCCGGCAAGGAGCAAGGGGCGACAGGCTTTCACGTCGGGGTCGGTGCATCGGCGGAGCTGAACGTCGTCGTGACCCTTACGAAAATGGCATATGTCGCCTTATATAAAAAAACAGATATGGTTATATAAAAAAAATTGACATATCTGGCCATGTCAAGCACATCCGTTTTTATAAGGCTTATCTAGCCAGATCTGCCACATTTTTTTATATATCCATACCTGGGTCTGCCAGATAGGGGTATAGCAGCCTCCCATATTAGGCCAGATATGTCCCAATCAAATAAGGCAACCATTACATACAGGGTGTTTTTTTTTATTCTTTCAGATTTGTTTTTAAAAAAGCCATGAAAGCTACACTTCTGCGGTTTGTGCGAGTGAGTTATACGCCCAGGGGGACATTATGTAGGTGGCTAATCTTTGCAATAAGTCGGCTAATTAATTTAGGTTTACTATTTTACTTTTCAATTAGTGAAAATAGACATATGTTTCCAGTTAGAAATTAGCTGAGCGTCGTCCAAAACCCCCAAATCAGTCATTTTCAGAAAGACTTTCAGCGCGTGAGAAGCGTTTTAGTGCACTAAACTTACCACTCGTGGAGCAGGTAGAAAGCCAGCAGTTTCGGTAAGGCGCACGCGCAATTTTCTCGTCTCTTAACTAGCTCCAGCCTTGTACCTGCTCCACGAGTGGTAACTTCAGCGCAGTACTGCGCTCCACACGCGCTCAAAGTCTTCATAAAAATGACTGATTTAGGGGTTTTGGATGACGTTCAGCAAGCTTCTAATTGAAACCATGCCTATTTGTACTAATTAAAAGCTAATTTTAATTAATTAGTCGACTTATCGCAAAGATTAGCCACCCACATAATGTCCCCCTGGGCGTATAACTCATTCGCACAAACCGCATAAGTGTAGCTTTCACGACTTTTTTTTAAACAAATCTGCAAAAATAAAAAAAAAAAAACGCCCGGTATAGACTGACACGCGGAGCGGCTCTGTTTACTAACACGGCCGGAAGGCCGCGCATGCGCAGTAGCTGTGTGGGCAAAAGCGGCCCGGCTCTCCGTGTTTCCGCCATTGTGCCGTGTGGCGTGCGCTCGTTGTTGACGTTGTAGGGACACTTCTAGCTTTATTTGTTAGTCGTATTTCCCTATAACGTATGTCCTATGCTATGCCGACTAATTGAGCTCTCTACCCGAGCCTGAACGGCAGCGGTACTGAAACAAACTGTGCGTGGACTGCGTTGCCTACGAGGATCCCTACGCCGTAAACAAGTCCTGCTGGACTTCCGACGTGAAGTTGCTGCCACCGAAGTCGACGGCTAAGGTCATCGTTTATTTAGTTTGTTCGCCAAGCCAGTTCACCGCCGGCACGGCGCAGGCGTACAAGTATCTCGAGGCCTACGATTGCTTCGAGTCGGTTTCCGCACTGCCGGCGGGATCAGCAGAGTGTGGGTGAACGGAAGTGTATTTAATAATTGATTAAATACACACAGCGACTTGAAGTCAAGGTATGATATTTTTCCTACCCTCATGACCACAAGGCATGACAAGCGGTAACGCTTTGTCCGTTCTGCAGTCTTGGCAGTAACACCTTACAAGTACCTGCGTTACCAGGAACGTGTTACTCTTTTAGTAACGTAGTAACCTACTCGTTACTTTTTAAAAACAGTAAAGGGTAACGTACTTACGTTACTCGTTACTACTTCCCAAGTCTTAAAGAAATTACACTTCAATTTTTTCCGTGTTTTTAGGCGTCAAGCTATGTTTTTTGCGTTTTTTCTTGTGAGTATTTAGGTGAAACCGTAAAAAGAGATAAAGTAATTATCTTCAGTTTCTGCATGAACATATTGTTTCTTGATATATGAGCTTATGCATAGCTGTATTGTCAAAACCGTAAAACGTATAAAATCATAAAATAAAAAGTAACGCAAAAGTAACGTGCGTTACTTTTTATAGGTAGCGGTAACGCGTTCTTTTTATTTTAGGTAACGTAGGTCGGTAACGCGTACCTTTTATTTGCAAGTAACGAGTAACGTATGTCGTTACTTTTTTTCGGTAACGCCTACAACACTGCCGTTCTGTCGTCGATCCCCATCTGCTGGGTAGCACGGAGGTGCGAGCCTCCGACGAGCGCTGGGCCGGTGTTTTGTGCACGAACACCGTGGGAACAAACTCCGGGTGGTCTTGATCAGACGACGGTTTCCCAGGACATAAGCAAGCCTCGGGACGGAGATTGAAATGGAAGCCGCACTTGCCTTGCTGCACGACCGGTCGTTTGCGCAAGGCGACCATTCTTTTCGACCCACGGGTATTATCCACCATCTATATACGCCTTTCAGAGTCTGCGGGAACTTGTGGAAACTCACTCCGCTGCTTTTCCTGTACATTGCGGTGCAATTAACGGCAAAACAGCTTCGCGGCATGCTGAAATGCTATGACGCCCCGGCGAAACGTGCGCCCTTTTGCCCACACCAGCCCAGGGGGGGAAGGAGGGAAAGGGAACGCGGCGCAAAGCGGAGGCTGCCATATTAAAACCGCTTACGTTGCCAGCAAAGGTTTTGCAGCGAAGGAGTTGCTGCCATATACGGCGGACTGAGTTTAACTTTCCTTTTTAGTTTTGGAAAGAGAATGTACTGTTGTGTTACATACGTCCTCCTGCATACAGACAACGAAGTTTAATTATATTTGTCTTGTTTGCTCGGTTTGAAACCCTGAAAACGGGTTTTTGACGACTTATTGCTTCCATCATTTTGTAGTATGCAAGGTAGTTATCTCGCTGTTGTGGTTTCGGTTACGAAAGCAAGGCAAAACGCTCGTAGTTCCTGCCCTCAGTACACGTTGAACACCTTCCACACTTTTACACCGGATAACTGGATGAACAAGGATTTACATTTAGTTCAGAGGTCACTTTCGCCGTTTCTTCACCTTGTATAAAAATTCAAAAGCGCAAACACCAAGGAAAAAAAGAGGGGACAGGACAGGGTTCTGTCCTGTCCCCTCTTCTTTTCCTTGGTGTTTGCGCTTTTGAATTTTTATACAATGTGTAGCCAACTAGCCCAACAGTTAATTTTGCTTCCTCACCGTCGAGCAGCCGGATCAGGTAAGGCTTGAGCATCAACAGCCTAGAGCCACTACAACAGCCCAAATGCACTCAGTGCCGATACGGGCGACGTGGGCTTCTGTCAACCCAGGGGCGGATCCAAGGGGGGGGGGGGGGGACCGCTCCCCCCCCCCCAAACAGTCGACCCCGCCCCCCCCCCCCCCCTGCCCCCTTCTCCGAGGGCGATTTGACATGTGTGGATCCCCCGAAATAAAACCGACTACCGGCTTGCCAGGTGGTAGAAGGCTCGGTACTCAAGGACGAGGGTTCGAAATAGGGTAGGTCGCACCCTAGCAGGCACACTTGTACTCTGAACTTGGAGAACCACCCCGTCGCTTCAACCGAGACTGAAGTCCACGGCGGCGGTTTCAAAGCACGGCTTGGAACCAGAAGTCGGCGCAGGGGCGCACATCTAGGGGCCGTCGGCGCAGTGTAGTTTTGCGGCGGTTAAAACAAAAGACGCAACCGGAGTCCTGTTTATCTTGCTTTAGATTTCCCCTCCCCCCTCCCTCCCCCCCAAAAAAAAGAAAACGGAGTTACGGGCCGTAAGCCACTCCCACCCGCCGAACTCTCCCAGTATAAAAGGCTCTGTGTCAACCGGTAGCCCAGCACAAACAGTGAACGTTCCAGCTCTTTGTCATGACACGGTGTTGCAGAAAGCAGGGTAAAATACAACTACAGAGACCTCCGAATCAAATGCACTGTTATCGTAAATCTTGGCTTGTGACTGCGCCTTTGTAGATCATCTTATTCGTTTTGCTGGAGAGACGCAAACGACGGGCATAACCAAATCGTTTGCGTATTCCGCATACCTCGCGAAAGCACTTACCCAGTCACCTTGAGAAAAGCGCGAAACACGGAGTCCGCACCGCCCTGACTTACCAGTCTTCTACCTGCTTTTAGAGCAGCTTGTACCTGCTAGTAGGTATGTCTCCTGAAGCTGCAACTTGAAACTAGGGGCAATGCCAGAGAGAAAAGAGGCAAAGTTGGGAAAGCATGCTCGCTCTCCCCAATTTCTGAACTCTCAAGTCATTGTACCATAATAAATTCATCAACACCTCTTCCCAGAATAAAGAAAAAACACTATGTTCACTACGTAAAAAATGGTCTCAGTTCATGCATCCGTAGGCAGGTAGGAAACGTTGCCTTAATTTATTCACACCGCGTGATGAGCGCAACAAACTCACACGAGATTTACAAGAAAATATCGGTGGTGACTTAAGTTTCCCTGAAATTCTGTGTGACCGGTCGTTTGCAGGGCCGAATCATCTACTCGGGTGGTGTGCGTCGTTGTGCAAACGCCAACAACACGGAGCATAAAAACGGCAGGTCTAGGACAACATTCCGGAGTCCATTATTCAATTAAAACGACGTAATTTTGTTGAAAACGCCCGCAGCTTTTTACTCACAGTATGCGTCGAGAATCTTCCACATTTTGAAACGGAATGAAGGAAGATTTACTTTTAAAAGCGCTCGCTGCGTCCTCCTGGACCAGCTGGACCGGATCAGCTGACGACGACGGGACTGAACCCGTTGATTTTCAATCCCACAATAACCAATTGGCGCTTCGTGTTAGTATGGACTTCTACCTCCAAGCACCGCACGACACACCACGAACGTTTCAACTCTTTGTCGCATCGCCGTGTTGCACCAAACCTATCTCTATGCACCAAACAGAACGAGATCGCCGAAGTCAACGCAGCGCTGTCGTGAACCTTGGCTTGTGGTTGCGCACTCGTGGACCCTCTGACTCCCTTTGCTTTCAAAGCACACACGACGATTACGAATGATAGTTTCCGTCTTCCGGGAACATCACAGGGGCACTTCTCCGGTCACGTCTTTGCTACATGTGCTCGTAAACCGCGTCAAGCCAAAACAATACCGGCGCCATGTTGAACGTGCGTTGTTGCTAGATCTTCTCTGACCAAACAAAAACAACGAAAGCAAACCGGCTCTAGCTTCCAGCGTACATCGGCGTTGCGCCGTGGCCAGATTTTCTTCGTCAGCTCTAACTTAAAGGTGACCTACAGATGCAGCAACACTGGTATCAAGTTTTAATATGGCGGCCCCCACGGAGCGCCGTAAATTCTGAGGAGGGTGCATTGGAAGCGGCGGCAGCTTCCCCCCCCCCCCCCCTGAATAACAGCCGATAGCGGCCGCCACCGTAGCCAGACTGGAGAACGCTTGTGGCTGTTTATCCGAAAACCGGCTACAACGCTGAAAACATGCGCGCTGCGAAGCAGAAATCTTGCAGACTCCCAATTCAGTGTCAGAAAAATGTGTCCCTTTAAATAAGGTCAGCTAATATGTTCGTAATTCACACCACAATAATGTTTTTAACTTCACCTTTTACTACAACCTCGGAACCAGACGCCTGTCACGTCACCTCGAGTTTCCTCGAGTGGAGGACGCTTTCTCGAGGAGCTCCTCAGCCGAGGAAACGCCGAGGCGCGTCTCTGAAGCCCGTTGGCTCCTCGAGTGGAGGCGAGCGTCTTTCCTCCACTCCAGTAAGTCGAGGGGGAGTGTCGAGTCGAGGCTCGTTTATGAATACGGCCGTCAGTCTCCCTCCCCCCCCCCTACACACACACACACCCCATTTCCCTATTCTTCCTTCGAATTTCCCCCACTCCTTCCGTCAAGCGCCCTCTCCGGGATGGGGAGCCGGCGAGCGGGCGGACGTCGGTTTATGTGTGGTGGGACATGTGGTGGTTGTGTGGTTCTGTTAGCGTAATTTCTTGCGGGATAAAATGTCTTATATCTTTTTAATTTTTTTTTTCAATATAAAAAAAACCTATGTCCCGCGGTAAGCACAAGGAAGGAAAGGTTTAGCCGATGGAGCGGTAGTCGTGTCGTCTTGCAGGCGGCGAGATTTTTTAGCGATTTGTATGTTGTGTTAATGTAACTTCATGAAAAAACCAGGCTGACAAGCATCACGCTGCGTAAATATTCCCAAACCAAGCTAGCGCTAATATTGAAGGGGTTAATATTTTTTACCGCCAAGTCAAAACAGTCATTTTGCACCGCGTTGAATTCTGTATTGGTGTTCATGGGTTTTTCAAGATTCTTGCTACGGGTTTTTTTATTTTTGAGCGGTCAACATTGATGCGGATTCCCACTAAGTGTAGTACGTGCTTAAAATAAAACAATGCGTATTCGTGAACTTGTTTTCTGTGTGATCAATTAAGTACTAAAAAGATGTGTATAGTTACACATCAAAATACTCCTTGAAAACGTTCACAAAGCCCTCAGCCGGCGCTGAGAGGCATTATGGGACACGCTGTCGGAAACGACGGACGGATGGAGATTGCTTTCTCTCTTGTAGCCGAAGAAAAGAGGGAGGCGAAGCGAGGCAGCGCGTGGCCTTCTGGGGTTGGGAAACTCACTCTTGAAACCTGGGCCGCCAGCGTCCACCGAGACTGAAAGGTAACGTAGCAGCTTGGGCGAGTTGGTTGCACATTATTACACACACCGCCACAGCGCACTATAGCAAACAACACTCACTCCCTTACACACGAAAAATGAAGCGAAATTCAAACAAACCGCGCTGACTGACAACTCTTTTTATAGAACTTTCTTATAGAACTAGGCAAACACTGCCGTGATTGCGGGTGCGACGTTCAACTGCCATCATGTACCATTTTAGGTAGGAAAAGTAACCAATTAACACGAGAAATTATCGAAGCAGAACATATCGCCAGGAATTCTAACACCTGTATTAGTACACCTTCTTTACACCTGACAGAAAAAAAGAAAGAAATTTTAGGCATCTAGGAGATTTGCGCGCGTGACTTCGGAAGATTCGGAGTTGCAAGAGGTTGAAGAAGACCAAGTTCTATAAAAAGAGTTGTCAGTCAGCGCGGTTTGTTTGAATTTTGCTTTATTTTTCGTGTGTAAGGGAGTGAGTGTTGTTTGCTATAGTGCGCTGTGGCGGTGTGTGTAATAATGAAAGGTAACGCTAACCATTGTCTGAAATGGGAAAGAGAACTTTCTTTTAACCCGTACCCTTTTCCTCTCCAACGTTCTCTTTCCCCTCGCTTCAATTGAATCGAGCGCGACACGTGACCGTTGCCTTCCCATGATCCCGCGCGATTCGCTGGTCTGCTAGAAATTAACGCCATCGCTGGGCGAGGCGTAGCCGTGGCTCCGTTGCTTACGGCCTGGCCTTTTTTTTGTTGTTGTTTTTTTTTAACCAGAATTTCGACGGCAACGCGATGCCATCATGTTGTGCTAAGGATGGCACAAACAGCATTACGAAAGAAAACCGTTTTTGCCGTCCCGACGGGGAAAGAAAATCTTCAGTGACAAAGACAATGGAGTTTTAGTAACTTGTTTTGGCTCTCCCGCTACGCTATACGCTAGAGCGAAGAAGCTGCTGCGCATGTGCGCTGCTAGCGGAAACATTGCGGAGCTGCGGAGGCTAGCGGAGGCGCACTATCGGACCAAAATAGCGAGGTGCGTAGCGCAGCGTGATAGCGTGGGTCTTGAGAGAACGAGACTTGGCGAGATAAGGGCTTGGAAAGCCAGCGAGGGGCGCAATTCAAGATGGCCGCCACGCCACGCCAGTTCGGTCTGTGTGCTTCGCGGGATCCGGACATTTCGGTATAGGGCAATTCGGTGTAGGGCGTTTTGGCGCGGTCTTTTCGGTGCACGGACTTTTCGGTGCACGGACTTTTCGGTGTGAGGCTTTTCGGTGCGCGGACATATCGGTGCATGGACTTTTCGGTCTACGGACATTTCGGTGCACAAAAAATCAAAATCACGAGTTTTTTTGGTTTTTTTTTAGTTTTTTTCTGAACGTATACACGTTTTTCGCGTAGCATCGATCCGGCATTGGCTCACATAGCCTCGACCCAGCGCACCGCGGCGGAACGATCTTCCGCCTCTTCTCTCCGTGCTTGTATACGTATAGGAGACTCGGGAGCCTTGTAACCGCTGTAGCTGTATGCGTTGCGCGCTGTTTTTCTTAGCCAAACGCTTGTGAACCTGTCGAAAAATAGCCATACGTCGTCCGGCTACCACTGCGGAGTCGTTGGCTGCACCAACAATTTCCGTAAGCGGAAATTAGAGTGAGACAAATTTTGCGTCGAGCACAAGAAGCCGCAAGGCGTATGTGGCTGCAATGTGTTTGATCTGCACCAGTTTCCCGCGGACCCCGACTAACGTCTTAGATGGGTCGCGAGCGTCAACAGACAAGATTTTGTACCGGAACCATCGTCGAGAGTGTGCTCCCAGCACTTCGTGGATGGCAGACGGACTAAGCGTAACCCAGTACCAATGCTCCATCTGGGATATGAGCGCAAGGTAATGTATATTTTTTTATCTAATAGATTGCTTCATTCTAGTCGATGCAACAAACGCTACGTGTTTGTGACATGTTATTGTTTGGAACCCGCGTGTATCATGCTACTGGTGCTGTCCGTAGGTTACCTTGGGCCGAAGGCGGTTGCAAAGGGAATGCGCGCCACCCCACAAAAAACAGGTAATAAATGCCTGGGCACTTGTGTTCGTGAATACAGATTATTGACGCGTGATGCCGCTAATGTATTTCTTCATTGTAGAAAACTGGAAACCACTCATAATCAGGCTCGTGTACGTGCTGTCCGCGCAACGTGACTGTTTTCTTTATTTGTAAAGCATACAAATGTTGCATTTATAATGGTGCACTCGGTGTAAAATTTAGGTACTTATTCATTTGTCATACATTAAAATCAGTGAATCATAGTTGGTATCAAGGTATGCGAATAAGCAAATGCATGCACTTGCTAATGATCCGAGTGCTTGGCTAAAAACGCAAAAGTTGTCAGCATTTGTGTCCTGATGCAAATCAAAATTCTCTGGGTATTTATCACTTCTAGATTTGTACTTGCTCAATATGCAAAATGCTTTATCTAGTATTTTTGTAATGATTGTTGCGCTTCTGTGTTTACACATCAGCAGAACCCAGGGCATACGGCTTGCCCAGCAAGCTCGCCTTCGCATGCCTCGGAGGCTCGGCAGAGGCAGCCGCTTGTGCCGCTCAGTGACCATCAGCTTAACCAGTTGCCGGACGTGGTAAGCAGACTCTGTTGCAAAACGAGTGTAGTTGCTTTGCCTGGTGCGCTTTTAAGGATCATTACACTTCTGTGTTTGCATATCAGCAGAATCTAGGGCACACGGCTGGCCCGTCAAGTCCTTCGCATTCCTCGGAGGCTCTGCAGACGCAGCCGCTCGTGCCACTCCTCAAGCATCCGCTTGACCAGTTGCCGGATGTGGTAAGCAGACTCTGTTGCAAAGATGAGTGTAGTTGCTTTGCCTGGTGCTCTTTTTGTTGGTTATTGAGTACATGCAGGGAATAAACGTACATGCAATGGGAATAAACGTAATGCCCGGCGAGGAGGGACGAGGCGTAGCCTCCATAGCGTCACATCGCTGTTTTATTAGGACTGAATTCAAACGAGGACGAAGAAGAAAACACAGTACACACACAGTAGTAGAAAACATGTACCCGTTTGCACAGCGCAGTAGGGTGGGGCCCCTTCCCTCTATCCCATGCCAGTGACCAATGTGGGGCCATGGGCATCGATGGCCACGCCCACGGTGGTGTCACCGACATAGGAGGCCCCGCCCACAGGGTGTTGGGCAGTGACCAATCGGAGCTCACCCGGGTCCTGCCCCCCGAGGTACGCGGTACAGGTGTGAGGTCACGTACCTCAAACCACAAGCGTGGTTGACCAGGTGTTGACAGCTGCGGTCATCATCTGATTACAACCACGTGATGTCACAGGGTCCGAGCTTCGTCCGACAGAGGGCGCTATAGGACTTGAATTGCGGCGCTCAGGGTGTCCATGTGTGATGCCATGGGGTTCGAGCTGCGTCCGACAGAGGGCGCTCACGTGATGTCCAACAGGGCTTGTGCTGCATCCGAAAGAGGGCGCTGCGCTCCGGTCACATGACGGTCGCGTGTTTTGAATTTGAATCGCTGGGCGGTAAATGCCCCTTTTATTCGATAAAGAAGGCTCAGCGGCGGCTGGGATCGAACTCGCTACTTCGTGCAGACCAGCCCGACACTCTACCCCCTGAGCTACAAGCACATTGCTGCCTAGACCGCTTAACTCGTCTTAGTTGTAAGTGTGTGTGTGCAATTCATGATAAGAACCACGTGATATCACAGGGTTCGAGCTGTGTCCGAAAGAGGGCGCTCACGTGATGTCGCACAGGGTTTGTGCTGCATCCGAAAGAGGGTGCTGCGCTCCGGTCACATGACGGTCAAGTGTTTCGAATTTGAATCGCTGGGCGGTAAATGCCCCTTTGATTCGATAAAAAAGGCTCTGCAACGGCTGGGATCGAACTCGCTACTTGGTGCACACCAGCCCGACACTCTACCCCCTGAGCTACAAGCACATTGCTTCCCAGACTGCTTAACTCGTCTTAGTTGTTCGTGCGTGTGTGTGTGTGTGTGCAATTCATGATAAAGAGCACGTGATTTTTCCGGGTTCGAGCTGCGTCCGACAGAGGGCACTCACGTGATGTCGCACAGGGTTTGTGCTGCATCCGAAAGAGAGCGCTGCGCTCCGGTCACATGATGCACCCGTGCCGCGGGCTCGTAGCCTGGTGGCGCCCCACACATAACTGTCGCATGTTTACGCAATGTCGAATATATATCTGGTATATGACGACGGCGCACCGTCATTATGGCGGTGACGCTCGCGTCCGTCAAGTCTCTTCTCGCATTCATCATGGGCTCCTTTCTAATTGTCTGCGTGAACACCATCGGCGTCAGCATGTCGCACGCGAGCCTGCACGGAAATTGCACGCTCGAGATGAGTCTGAACAAGGAGATCAAAGTACATCAGTGTCCTGCATCCGTGCTAGCAATACGTGTATGGTCAAAAGAGGGCTATCCGAAAAGAGCCGGTGTAAATTTGGACAAGAATCAGACTGAGGCGCTGAAGCACTGTCTCAATGAGCTGGACGTTCTTGCTCCCCGGAATAATGATCTCGAGTGTGAAGACAGCTGCATCATCAGCGAGTCCATGTACCTTCGAAGATGTCCTGTGAACATCTATCAAATTCAGCGACTGATCAGAGGAAGGAAAGCCCCATTGTACGGAATAAATCTCGATCGTGAAGCTATATTGCTCCTGTCAAAATTTTTGAATAAAAAATGATAAAAGTCATTACGCGTGTGTGTGTTTCGCGCGATCTGTGTGCACACAGAGCCCACGATCGCTCGACGCATCGGGTAAAGGACGCGAACATTTTTTTTTTTTCATCTCTTTTATTGTTCAAAATCGTTCGCATTAACCCAACTGTTGTGCGAGAAATCGTAGCCCCTCCATTTTACGGGGTATTGCAGATGGGGCGCACGCCGGCGTCCCAAAATCTTCTCCACGATCCAGGTCCTGTTTTCGGCCAGGGAAACGCGCTGCAGTTCTGCCTCGTAAAAAGAGCCGAGAACGGGCTCTTTTCTCACCATATCGACTAGGTTATAGGTATTGGGCACACCTAATCAAATTCGATCCACGATAAACACCTCGTCCGTAAACGACTGCTTGTACTTCTTCAAGAGAACGTGACGATCGTTGGAGATGCGCACATGCTCACCCACGCGAAATGTAGGTATTTTCACGCGACCGGGATCGGGGAACAAGTGAAAGAAAAATTCGGTCTGGTTCTGTGGGGTAACATCGACCGGCCTAGCGTTCAGTGTCCTGTGGTGGCCAAAATTATAAGATTTGACGATTTCCTGGAGGATTTTGATTAATCGTTTGGTTCGTGCATACTCAAAGTACTTGTAAACCCGACTCATTATGGTGCGTTGTACGCGTTCCACTATCGAAGCCTTTTGCTTCGAATTAACGGAATATAATTTAATGTCCTTTTTCTCCAGAAACGACTTGACCAAACTTCCGTAAAATTCACGACCACGATCCGTACATAAACGCTTGCTTTTCCTCATTTTGCGAAAGACAATTTTCAACGCCCTGACAACTTCCTCTCCCGTCTTTCGAGCTATGGGAGCGACGGTGAGAAATCGTGAAAACGTATCAATCACAAACAAAATGTATCGTTTTCCATCCTTGTATTTGGAAATTTTTTTTTAATTTCCACTAGGTCAACCTGATAGGCGTCCCGAAGTCCCAAGGATAGCGTTTTGCGGTAGACGCGAGGGCGCTGGGTTTCCTTGAACAACGTATATGCGTCCGATCCTTCTAAGAACTTTTCCGCCGTTATTCGTCCCGTATGTCGTGCGAGCCTGTTGATTCCACCGAAAGAGGCTGGATGACTTGCTTCGTAGTACACGGCTTTGCTCCCCTTCTTTAGTGACGAAGACATGCTTTCTGGGCGCACCGCTTTGTCGGTCGGTAGTGTCGAGCTCGAAACGTCGTCAGGTTCAGGTGACGATTGATGAGAGAGGAAATGGCGCCTCTCATCCAGGGAGGCTGCCTGTTGTACAGCTCGTAGTGCAGAAGCTCTGCAATGCTGGATCCCTCGAGCGGCTCTCTGTGAACCACCAGCGTTCCCTCGGGGGTGTAGGCAATTACCGAGGAAATCGCGCTGAGGAGCGTCTCGACTTTCCCTCGGTGTCGTGGGTGAAAAGCGGAAAGAATTTCCTCGTCGTTAAAGTAATCCTTGTCTAGAATTTCTTGCACGCTCTCTCGACCAGGCGCTGTGAGGTACGAGGTGGTGCGATAGAAACGGGATCAGCAGGAGCCGCTTCGGTCGGCGATGAGGTCGGTGATCCTGCACTCCGCTGCTCAGGTGAAACAGTACGAAGGCGCTTCGGTGCTGAAGTGACTGAAGAAGACGCACCTTGACGAATGGTCGCCCGCGCTTTCAGGGTAATTCTTTTAAACCGATCGTGATTCACGATGGTCACTGGCAGGTTTTGTTTGACCAATAACCTCGTGACGCGATCGAAATGAACCGGAACTGGCAATTTCATTGAACGCGAAACTAAATAGAAAACAAGGTCCACAATGTTGGATCCCAGTAGAGGTTTTTCCTCGATTGAAATTTCCAAGGTTTGCGGGTCCCAGCCGAGCACCGGTTTCAGTAGCCCCAGAAGAAATCGACCCTTTTGCCGGTAGGTTTTGCTCAAGTAATCGACTATGACGGAAGGGTCGTCATCATCTCCACGCTCGCTCGTCTGCGTAGTCCGTTCTTCCGTGCTAATGGGTGTCGCTCTAACCTCTTCACTGTGTGCGCTACTCTCATTCGACGTGTACGGACGTAACATTTTGTGTAGCGTTTGAATTATTTTCTTCAGCTTGATGTCGTCCGGTTCGTCGTCTTCTTCCAGAATCTCGGGAATGTTCTCTATGTAAGGTACGAGATGGTACTTTTTCATGCTTCTCAGACTCCGATAGCCTTTGCGATGGCTCTTCCCCCGATCGTTGATATGAGGCCTAGAAGAGCAGGAAGGATCAGGGGTAGGAAACCTCCCTTCAATACCAACGTCTTTATTACGTTCTTGTGCGTGTCTTTTCGATTTCCCAGTGACCGTATGACGGGTGCAAATTTCTTCACTTTCTTTTTTATAGCTGCGGAGAGAGGGAGGTTTCCGGCGCACAGGTTCAAACAAATTTCCCTTATTATTTTCAGATTCTTCTCCTTGGCGTGACGTAGTAGTGATTCTCGTTGACTACACGATTTGGCTTCCGACAACAGGTGCAAGAATCTTGCGTCCTTGGCGATGCGGTTAATTAGGAGACGGACGTGTCGTGCACGACTTCCGGACCCTCGTCCGGCAAGATTTTTGCTCTCAGACGGAAATTATCGGGACAAGTTTGCAATAGGTCAATCAGAATGTAACTGAACGGCGTTCTACACACGTCCGAATATATACGCGGTAGAACCTGCCCCCTGCTACCCCCAAATAGCTGTCGGGATAGCACTTGGAGCTGATCGGCAATCCTAACTGAACGGAGTATAATTAAGGCCGAAGAATTTAGGCTTATTGTTCTAAAGTACGCGTCTTGGAGGAACATGTTCTGCGTGATGAAAATGACCGAAGCATTATAGTGATGAGCAGCTCCTATAAAATATTCACAAATGTCTTTGAGCTTCGTTCGATTTGCGAGAAAGTGGTCGAATATGATCAGCGAATTTCTTTCGGGGTCTAAATTTTGCGGGATCTCCTTGTTGAAAATGACCCCGCTCGTCTCCGAAAACCAGCTCTGGGGAAACACAAAAACGTAGTAGACGACGTGAAACCCTTTGTCTAACATTTCTCTTCTAAATCTCGACAATTTGCGAATATACGTACTTTTGCCCGATTTAGAGAATCCAACCATCGTGATTGACGCCGGCGTTTGGAAACGAAATTTGTCCAGGCCCGAAGACATGTCGGTGATCATGCATGCTACGCTCGTAGACAAGTGAAAAGAAGGCATCGCAGACACGTTTCTAAGTACTCGCGCGAAGCACATTCCCGCGCGGCGGGAGACTCGCGCGGCTTTTGCTTCACGATAAATGCCCACACACGTCGCAACAGTGCGGTTTATAGCGACGCCCGAACGTATACCCAAATCACAATGTTTACCCAACGAAGGATATTCGATAAAAAGAAAAAGCGGATGCTCCCCAAGCTCGGAGCTGACCGCGCGAAACAAGTACGTACCTAACAGGAATAGACATGTTTGGACGTGTCTCGAGAGCTCGGAATGTGATTCTTTTATATGCAAATTAAATACGTTGTGTTGACAATCCGCTCGTTCGCTTTTGTTTTTCAGTTTCGTGTTTTTTTTTTTTTCATTTCTTTTTCAGAAATAGTGACGCACGTGTTGATTTCACGGCGAGTCGTAATTTCGCAATCCGCTTGGTATATATGTCGAGGGTTCTTCCGCTTGTCTCCGTTCACTGCTTTCTCTCCGCAGAAGAAAAGGTAATGCGAGAAAAAGCTTGGCAGGTCCGCCGTGTACTAACGTGATTATTTTGAGACCTGTCATCTCACCTCGAGCCAGCGGCGCCGCCCTCTCCGCGGTCAATCCAAAATGGACAGGATCCTGAAAAAGCTGTCTTTACTGCGAGCGTCGTCATCCTCTGTCTTCGTAAGCATGAACACCATTCCGTGTAATGTTAAGATACCCGTGCTGGATGTGAGGCGAATGGACACCCGTTACGGACCACCAGTTTGTGTTACTCTCCAACTTGAGAGCACGATTCGCACGCGGACTTTCCCCTGGCTCCCGAGAAACGAGGAGTCCCGCTCGAATGGCTCTCACCCTATCAAAAAGCGCTCGTCGAAAAATTTCACCTACCCCAGCGAGAGGCTGAGCGAAAGCTGCTTCTCACCTTTTACCCGAAACGCAACTACATCATTCACTCCCGAAATCTCAAGCTGTATCTGGAGTTGGGCTTAAAACTAAAGGTCATTCATCGCGTTCTGAAGTTTTCGCAGAGTGCATTCCTTAAAGATTTCATCGACTTTAACCACAATCTCCGAAAACAGGCGACAAATGCCTTTCAAAAGAACCTATCTAAGCTCATTGTGAATTCAACTTATGGCAAGACTATCGAAAACCCACGTGAATACAATAACGTTGTCATTAGCGTGATCGAGGACGAAGTGTTGAAAAACCTGCAGAAACCAAACCTCAGACAGTCTGCGGCAATCAGCCTGACCGTGGTGATCTTTCAGTTTTCTCAAAGAACCCTACACTTGAGCAAACCCGTGTACACTGGTTTCTCACCCTAGAGATTTCCAATCTGGTCATGTACGAATTTTTCCACAAGCAGGTCAGGCGCGGTTTCCCCGACACTCGAGCAGCGTATAGCGACACGGACTCGTTCATCCTCCAAATCACCGACCCGAATGTACACTCGAAGCTCGCGACCCTTGCCGAAACTCACCTGGATACTTCTGGCCACCCAGCCGATCACCCCTTGCTCTCCTCTGCAAACAAAATGAAACTAGGAGTGTTCAAAAACGAGCTCCCGAAAGATCACATTCTTGGATTTGTTTGTTTAAAGCCCAAACTCTATTCGATGGAACTAGCCTCTAGAGAGCACTACATGAGGGCGAAAGGAGTGAAAAGGTGCGAGTCCCGCAAGCTAACCTACGAGCTGTACGTTCAAACTCTCGAGCAACAAACTCTGCACAAGATCACGCAGCAGACTATCGCTCGTAAGTTGTGCGAGAACAAGACTGTTGTCGTAAAGAAGATAGGACTCAACCCGCTCGACAACAAGCGCTTCACCGACTCTGACGGCGTTTCAACTCTTCCTTTCGGACATTGGAGCCTTTTGTGAAGTGCTTTTTTTTTCATTTCAAGCTGATGTATTTGTGTGTGTGTGAGTGTGTGTGTGTGAGTGTGTGTGTGTGTGTGTGTGTGCGTGTGCCTATGCGTGTGCGTGCGTGCGTGTGTGTGTGTGTGTGTGTGTGTGTGTGTGTGTGTGTGTGTCTCTGTGTGTGTGTGTGTGTGTGTGTGTGTGTGTGTGTGTGTGTGTGTGTGTGTGTGTGTGTGTGTGTGTGTGTGTGTGTGTGTGTGTGTGTGCGTAGAGGGTATTGTAAAAAACGATTTTTATGAAGCGCGATTTTTTTTTTCACCAAGTGTTTGATATTTGTATAAAGAGCTGCCGCGCGCCATCTGTTTCTCCATGTTTCGAGAATATCTTAGATATATGCATAGTGAACAAAAAAAAAGAAAAAGATCCATCCTCGCTTTGTGTCCTTTTTTTTTCTAGTCTTTATTTCAAAAATCAGGTGACAAGGCGGAGCAGCAGGAGAGCTTTAAAGCGGGAGAAGGAAATTGCTTGCGCACGAGTATGGAAATGTGTCGGTCGTTCCGTCGGTAGTCGCTCGCCGAGAAAGCTTGGATGCACTCGCGGAGCGGTACACCGCAACACAGGCGCGCGCCCACGTATAGACAGTAAAGTCCGCACGTGTGTGACAGAGTCTCTTGAATTCTTCTCTTGGAGTAGAAGCAACTCGCTGCGCCTCCAATGAAGTCGTAAAACTCCCCGTGAATCGGAATCATTCCGAAACTATCAAAATAACTAATTGCCTTGTCCTTTGGGCATACGTAGAAAAGAACCCAGTGTTTACCGAACGAAGACCTCGGTGCCGTATTCACTACGTAAAGACCGGGTGACGCTGTATCTTGACCAATCTCGTCGCACGCAAACATGCCAGGAAACCAGGGACGCGTGCAATGATTTCCCGCGAACATTGGGTAAAATTCGTGTTCTTCCATTTCAAGCGGCAAACTTGACATTTCTCTCCTTGTCAATTTTCAAAACGCGAGGCGTTTCTGACACAAAGAGAATGGTGATGGATTTAGTTAGATCTAGCTTGAAGGTCAAGGTGAGTCTCACGTTTGCCGTGGAGATTGGACAAAGACTCTGCTCTTCCCCGTCCGAAGTCAAAATATAGTAGAGCAGAAAGGAGTCTTTTGAGAAGGCACTTTTAGAGTAGGGGACGTCTCTTCGATTGAGGCGGTGTTGGAAGCTCATATGCCTTCGTGTACAGATCTTGACCAGTTTTTGCTTAGTTCACTTCTTTTGCAGCACAGCCGAGCTCGTTATCCGCGTTTCGAGTTCCACACCAGCGGCATGGGTTCTCGTCGGCGTCTTCGTCGTAGTTGAGTCGCTCCCCAGAGGACATTAAAGTCGCTCACCGCATTGCGCACCGGCATAGCGTCGTCCTGGGCCCATAACCTGTTGGTTATTGAGTATATGCAGGGTCGCGGCGCGCAATGGGAATAAACATAATGTTTGGCGAGAAGGGACGAGGCGTAGCCTCCATAGCGTCACATCGCTGTTTTATTAGGACTGACTTCAAGCGAGGAGGAAGAAGAAAACAGAGCACACAAAAAAGACAGCTCTCGCGCGCTCTATCTGGTGGTGGTGCATGACACTTGCTAACAGTTTTAATGATTATTACGCTTCTGTGTTTGCACATCAGCAGAACCCAGGGCACGCGGCTGGCCCGTCAAGTTCTCCTTCGCATTTCTCGGAGGCTCTGCAGACGGAGCCACTCATGCCACTCCGCAACCATCCGCTTGACCAGTTGCCGGATGTGGTAAGCAGACTCTGTTGCAAAGACGAGTGTAGTTGCTTTGCCTTCCCTATTGAAAAATATTTTTAACCGGAATGTAATTTCCAGTAAAATTCTATTTTACTGGATTATGGGACTGTTTTCACTTCCACTAAAGCCGCAGTTTACCGGAATGTCACCGGATTTTTTACCAGAATGTCACCGAATTTTTACCGGAAGTATATTTTCAGTAAAAATCTATTTTACTGGATAATGGGACTCTTTTCACTTCCAGTCAAGCCAGAATTTACCAGAAGATCACCAGATTGGCCGGAATTTACGGTGTTTTTCTTTCTTTTTTTGGACGTCAACGGAAGGCACTTAGGACGAAGCCGGTGAACCGTGGTTGGTGTATGTTTACCAGATGCTGGGCGGTTCGCTAACAATTAAATTGGTTAGTCCATATAGACCTGAAGGTTCTATGTATTTATTTAACCGGGTCGATACCAGTGAAACAATTTGCAGAGCTGTAGACAGAAGCAATCGGACCAAATAGGAACAACCAAGCCCTTTGTCGCAAAAGATATATTTCGAAGTACTCACAATGCCGCTGGGTAAATTCCTAGACGCACGGTAGTTCAACTAATAAAACCACGCAGGTGCACCACACGGACACTCACACGTATACTGTCAGCAGCACGTTTAGCGAAAACCACGAACGCGCTGAGCGAACATCCCCCGCCGTTGAGAAATCCCGGGCACACTCACGATGTAGTCCCTGATGCCGTCGCCGCAGGTGCACCAGGCGTCAGTAGCACGCTTAGCGAAAACCACGACCGCGCGGAGCGAACATCCGCCGCCGTAGAGAAATCCCGGGCACACTCACGATGTCGTCCCTGATGCCGTCGCCGCGGGTGCACCAGGCGTCAGAGCACGCTTAGCGAAAACCACGACCGCGCGGAGCGAACATCCGCCGCCGTAGGGAAATCCCCGGCACACTCACGATGTCGTCCCTGATGCCTTCGCCGCGGGTGCACCAGGCGTCAGTAGCACGCTTAGCGAAAACCACGACCGCGCGGAACGAACATCCGCCGCCGTTGAGAAATCCCGGGCACACTCACGATGTCGTCCCTGATGCCGTCGCCGCGGGTGCACCAGGCGTCAGTAGCACGCTTAGCGAAAACCACGACCGCGCGGAGCGAACATCCGCCTCCCTTGAGAAATCCTGGGCACACTCACGATGTCGTCCCTGATGCATACCTGCCAACCTGTGGACTTTCAAAATCGTAAAACTCCTGCGGCCGCAGGGGGGTGTTTACGCGAAGTGATTTGCAGCTTAATGTCAGCCTTGCCACCGTGCGAAACGCTTACATCAGACGTGCAGCACGTGCTACAGAATCCAAACTTCTGTTCCTTTATGGACGGCACGAAGCACGGGAATGCCGACGCGTAGGACTACAGGAACACCTGAAAGTACCTCTTTTGAGGTTTGGAGTTCGCCACTGCGCCGATAAGCCACCACGACTAGGGGAATGCTACGAGTATACGTGCAACAAACACACACAGACGCCGCACTGCTCGCCTCGAAACTGGCCGAAACAGGCAAACAGGCCCAACCACGTCTGAACGGTCTGAACACGCCGAACCGGCCGAACCAACGTGCGCCGCCGAACACAAAAACAAAGGCCAAGGTTGCAAAGGCTTTGGATTGGTTTCGGATCCATGGCCAACGGATAGACGGATAGTAAAAACCACGACGCTGCCGTGGACGGTACTTATCGCCCTCCTGTGGCGGTGCAAAGTACCGCCAGCAATGTTTTATTTAAAAAATGTAAAAAAAAAAAATATATTTTTATATAAGTTGTTTTTTGTAAAATTTGAAGCAAGATTCGTAAAATCGTAAAATTAGTCCCAAATCGTACATTCTACGAAAAATTCGGAAGAGTTGGCAGGTATGCTGATGCCGTCGCCGCGGGTGCACCAGGCGTCAGTAGCGCGCTTCGCGAAAACCACGAACGCGCCAAACGAACATCCGCCGACGTTGAGAAATCTTGTGCACAGTCTTTTTCGCTCGCTGGATGCTTCTGAAGGAGAACGGAGAGAGGCGTAAGAAACAGGTCACTGAAAAATATATTCTTTCCTGAAATTTGACAAAATGCGGCACAAGACAAGGACGGAGCAAGTGCGAGAACACGAAGCGCTTCGTGTTGTCGTACTTGCTCTGTCCTTGTCTTGTGGCACACTTTGTTAAATTTAAGTCATGTACCAACCAGTGGCGTCACGAGGGTCAGCGGCACCCGGGCCGGCAGCCCGCCGCGACACCCCTCGCTCTCGCGTGGCCCGCCTCGGCATCCCCCGCCGCTCTCGCGTGGCTCGCCGCGACTACCCCCCCCCCCCCCCCCCGCTCACGTGGCCCGCCGTCCGCGACAACCCCCTGAGCTCTGCACCCAGGGCGGTCCGCGCCCCCCCCCCCCCTTTCTGACGCCACTGGTACCCACTGGCCCATCTGTCACTATTGATTTATTCTTTCCATCTGCACACCCAGCTGCTTTGGAAGATACAGGCCGCACACATGGAACGAGAAGCCGATACTGAGCGTTCGTTCCTGGCCTGCCGTTGCTCGTTGACGGACAAAGAAACCGGCTTTCTTAAAAAAAAAAAGTCAGCAAAACAACTTTCTCTCATTTTCCCCACGAACCCAATTCGAGGGAGAGAGAGTGCGTGGGGACTCGTCCTTGGTGCAAGGCACCATAATTGCACACCAAGTCCCCGGCCCGTCTCGGCTTCCCCCTCCCCTCGCGTGGGCTTCGAGTGAAGGTCGGTAAACAGAGAAGCGAGTCACCCGTTTCGGGTAAGCTTTCTAGGAAATCCGGGTCGTCTGGTATATGAAAGTGACTGCCGGTGACATTCCAGCGAAATCTGTTTGCCGGCAAATAATCTACCAAAGACATGGTAAACTGGTTTTGGATGAAAACGGGTGAAAGTGCCCACCTTTTTGGATCGTGAAAACAGTTAACTGCAGGTACTTCTTGAGGATTGCAACGTCGTCCCGAGCTAAAACTCGCACTCACGAGAATGCCGCTCGAGTGGTCTCGTACCTGCTCTGGCCCAGACTTTTCCCTGTTGCAAATATCAAGTTGCCGGTGATCGCTGCCCACTTTTTTGGATCGTCAAAACAGTTCGCTGCACGCACTTCTTGCAGAATTGCAACGTCGTTTTGAGCTAAAACACGCACTCACGAGAATGCCGCTGCATTGGCGGCCGCCATTACAAACTCTGTCCCCCTGCTCGTCTTGGCCTCCTTGACTTTAGCAGTTCCCCTTGCGTCGGCTTCCAGTGATGTTCTGTGTCCGGAAACGAGAGTGGCTTCCGGTAGGATTCCAGCGGCGGGTAATCGAAAGTGGTTCTGGTAAACTTGCAGCGAAAGTGGCTACGCTGGTTTCTGGTGCAAATGAGTGGAAATTAACCCGATTCCGCCGAATGTCACTGGAAGTTTCTGCCGGATTTTAACCGTAAGTGGCTCCGGTAAAAGGTCCAGCGAAATCTGGTTACTGGAAGTGGCGGCCGGTAATATTTCCACCAAAAAACTGGTAAACTACGCTGGTTTCTGGTGAAAATGAGTGGAAATTAACCCGTTTCCACCGAATGTCACTGGAAGTTTTTGTCGGATTTTTCAATAGGGTTGTGCCCTTGTAATGACCGTTACGCTTCTTCGTTCACTCATCAGCAGAACCCAGGGCACGCGGCTGGCCCAGCAAGCTTGCTGACCCCAAAACCTAAGGATCGGACCGGCCCAGTGCAAGAAAATGTGGCGGCAACAATAAAAGTTACAGTTGTTCCACCGGCTATGGTAAGTTCTCGTCCACCTCTTGTCTACATGATAGTTGTTGTGCTGAACACTGTTACGGAAGTGACTAGTATCTTTATAGTTTGCTAGGAAGATGATTTATACATCATAGCCCAACTACACCATTCTCCATGTGCGTCACATGTAGACAGACAGACAGACTGACAATAAAGAGGGCGGCCAACCGCGTTAAACAAACGAGGCCGTTAAGCGACGTGCAGCATCGGCAGACCGTCTTGACCTAAATCATCTAGCCAGTGCAGATAGTGTCTAATCTCTGCTTGATAAAGGAGGGCATTAGAGGCAGGCATGCCTCTTTTAGTTTCACAGTAGCAAAATATTGCTGTTGGTCCTCGGCAAAATTCTGTACTGCACAAAGAGCTGAGAGACCTTTCTCCCGCTTCACATGCTGTCGATTGGTTTCTGGCCTTTAAACAAATTTTTGCGCTGATATCTTGGTGCGTCTGAAACACTGCTTTGTTTCACATGACTTTTAGAGACGGGCATGAGGGGACACCGATACGTGCCTGGCAAATGAAAACTGCTTAATGCATGACAGAAAAGAACAAAAGTTGTGTAAGCTAGCTTCCTAACTTTGTATTGTTGTGAATCCTGACACAGGTTTTGCAGTCTGGGCATGCCAAACTACAATCTCCAAACGCACAACCTTGTCCAAGAGTAAGTTTCTGCCCTTTTTAAGCAGCATAATCTTTGAAATGCAAATAACCTCCTGACATTGCACTTTTCAGGTGGCAACAAGAGACCAAAGCACGCAGTGGGAAGTCTTGGAATTACAAGATCATGACTATTCCGCCAAAGGGTTTTTAAAACCTTCCGTTGTACTTACTATCTCGCATTCAAGCATCTTGTTTTATACAGGTGTCTCTAAAGATGTGTTTCAAAGCCTTGCAGAAGCAGTTGCCACAGTGACAACAACTCGTTCACGGTTGCCTTTACAGGATCAGCTTTTACTGACACTCATGAGATTGCGCTTAGGGCTCCTGTACGGGGACGTGGCTATTCGGTTTGGCATTTCTGTAACTGCAGTTTGTATCATTTTTCACAAGATGCTTAAGATGCTGGAGAAAATAATGGAGTACGTTGTTTTCTGGCTGCCACGTGAAAGCATAAAAAACAGTATGCCGACATCTTTCGTTGAAAGTGGCTACAGCGACACTACATGCATTTTGGATTGTACCGAAATCATCCTTCAAAAACCAAGAAAGCTCATGGCTCGGGCACAAACTTTCAGTGCTTACAAAGCAAATAACACTGTGAGGTTTCTATTAGTGATTGCCCCGAATGGGTTCATCATGTTTGTCTCCCATGCGTATGGTGGAAGAGCCTCGGACAAGTATATTGTCCGACACTGTGGGGTGGAGGACCATCTTCAGCGTGGAGATGCAATCATGGCAGACCGTGGCTTCACCCTGGATGCCCATTTGGAGCTTCAGGGGATCAAGCTTAACATGCCGGCCTTCACGAGAGGTAAGATCATTTGGTGGAATAAGCTAGAAGAGGGAAAGCTTTGGCATAGAATACTTCTGTTAGCCATCCGGGCCATATTTATTTCTTGGTTCCTTGCTTCGCAAGCTTTCCCATCTAAATTTTTCCAACTGTTTTCTTATATTTCCTTTCCTTTTTCTGCCGTATGTCTTGTGGTTAATGGTAGTGTGGCAAATTGTGTTGACTACATTTGATAAAGAGAGAATCTCAACAGTTGCACCAGTACCGTAGCCAGGATTTTTTTTCGGGGGGAGCCCGCCCTTGTAAAGCGGGCCTGGGTGAGGGAAGGGGAAGAGGAAGTGCCAGCAAAACTGAAAATTCCGGGGGGGGGGGGGGGGGGGGCGGGCCCCCAGGGCCCCTCCCTGGCTACGGCCCTGAGTTGCATACTTTCGTTTCGAGATGACCAACATACCAAAAGTGAGTCTGCAGTCTACCTTAGAACTTTGAACATGCTAATCCTTGCTGAAGGTTTTGTGAGCTAATGAAAAATGGGTATGTAACTGAAGGTGAGCAAACGTAAATGTGGCGTGGTACGACATTTTAAGTTTGCTCACCTTCAGTTACATACCTATTTTAGTTCATACCTCATTTTTCGTCAGAGGGACACTCAAGTCACCAATAAACGTTTACTTAATATAAGCTACAAACTTATCTAGGCAATGCCATGCCTTAACCAGTACTAGTTCTCGTGTGCTCACAAATGACTCAGACACACTTGGTAATAATTGTACTGATGGCAAAGTGGCACGGCAGCGAGAGAAACTAATTTCCCATGACTTACAAGCGTGCCGTCGTCTGAGTTACGGTTTATTTGGTTGAAGCTAATTTGGGTCTCTCGTTTTCTTCTTATTGTGCATTGTTTAATAACGTTGTGTTCTTACATTGAGTAATGAAGGAAAATGTATGCCTTAGGTTAGATGTGTGCAAACTTTTGGGTTTAGGGCATTCAATACCTCATGATTTTTATATTTTTAGGGAAACCCCAGCTTTCCGAACGTGAAGTGACGGAAACACAACGAATAGCATCATTACGCATTCATTTTGAGAGGGCTATTAACCGTATAAAGACATACCGGATTTTCAAGTCTGCTATATGCATAACGTCGAGACGAACCATAAGCGATATGGTTGTTGTCTGCGCTGGGTTGTGCAACCTCAAAGCACCACTAATTGCAAAGCAAGGAACTGGAACAAGCGCTAGTGTTGTGTAAAAAAAATTTTTATTACGCAAGCATCAAAGGCCATGCAGTGAACATAGTTACACATGCTGTGCGTGGGCACCTTACCTGTAATAAAGATTTGAGACAAATCCCAACTAAAAAGCATTCGGGAATGCATGTGCAGAGTTCTACTTGTTTCGGATTTTTGCTTCCAGTGCACAACTGCAGCCAATGCCGGTATGCACAGCATGTGCAACAATGCTCCCTGCATGCTCCTTGAGGTTTCGGGAATTTCGCGAGAGATCTATTGTCTTTTCTGTAGGCTTTGTACATGTACAGACCCTGCCGGTTTTAACCAGAATACTCACAGAATTTCCTAATTTCAGTAAATAAATAATTATAAGAAATCTAGGGCACATTTACCCAAACGGAAGCTGTACATGAACTTGATTTAAAGGGAGACAAATATCTTGGTGCTAGCATAAAAATAAGCTCGGGTACAAAGAAAAATGAATTGCAAGAAGGCTCAATCAATGTTCCGGTTAAAGCTGCCAAGCTTTCTACATCGCCGGTTTTTCTAGTTTTACTTTCACAATTTAAATATGGCTGTCAAAATTACTCTTGTGAAGAGTGTAGGGGCCACCAACTTGGGGGTAAAATTTTTTCCCCCTCAATTTGCTGCGTGAGTAAAACTTCAAAAAGCATGGATGTTGTTTGCACTCACAATAGTGCGCTCTATGCAGGTTTAATGTTGCTGTGAGAAAACGAACGATTTTGTTTGGGTTATAGACTACGTGTGGTATCCCAGGTAGCACCGAGTTCTGGGACAAAACTTGGCTTTTGTCTGGGAGTTTAGGGCATTGAAAAGCCCAAAGAAGCCAAAGCAGAGCCAAACCTGACCTCCCTTGGCAACAGTCTGGGTATTTTGGCCCTAATTCGCCAAACAAGTGCCAAACTTAGGCTTACTTCCCGGTGGTTCGGCAGATATTCGGCATTTTCCGGCCAAAATCGCCAAAGTAATGCCAAAGTTAGGCTTCACTTTTTGATAGTTCGGCTGTCATCCGGCACCTTCGGGCCAAAATTGCCACAGATGTGCCAGAGTTAGGCTTACTACCTTGTAGTTCGGTTGACATCTGGCATATTTGGGCCCAAGTCACCAAACGAGTGCCAAAGTTAGGCTTCGCTTCCCGATAGTTCGGCTGTCATCTGGCTGCTACGGGCCAAAGCTGCCAAACAAGTGCCAAAGTTAGGCTTCGCTTCCCGATAGTTCGGCTGTCATCTGGCAGCTACGGGCCAAAGTTGCCAAACAAGTGCCAAAGTTAGGCTTCGCTTCCCGATAGTTCGGCTGTCATCTGGCAGCTACGGGCGGCGGAGAAAAGCTCACCGGAGAAAAGCTCACCGCAAAACTGGCAGATGCGGAGAAAAGCTCACCTGCCTTTGAGCGGATGCGGAGAAAAGCTCACAAATTTTTTTAACTTAGCGGATTCTGCATCAAACGTGGCAATTTAACACAATTCGCATTCGTCACTTCAATAAAAATATGTTTTCTTTTTTGTAATATTCTTGAAGTTCATTTTGCATATTTACTAATTCCTCAGAAATTAGTAATCACCCATTCTGTATAATAATTAGGCCGCTAGTATAAAATAAGAACATCGTACACTGGTAAAAAAAGGCAACAATTTATTGACAGCTGACAGTGCGCCTTGGGTAGCTCTGTCAGATAAAGAGGTTTGTTCTTTGCGAGCTAATATAAATAGCGGTGTGTGAACCGTTTCAACTCCAAATATTTTGTAGTGCCTAATAGATAAGTAGGTGTTTGTTGATTTAATCAGTGTCGGCTACGCTGTTTTCTTTCTGTTAATTTCACTAACAAAACTTTAGTTGCGGGAACAGCCTCGTCCTGTCGGGTTTCTGGTCTTCACTCCGGCGTCATCGTTTGAGCGGTTTTCATCATGTATAACGTTTACCAACTCGCCCTATTCCCTCATTACTCAAGACTACTTATTATATAGGTCACGAGTAACAACGCTGAGAGTGTGCAGCTCTGAAGGTCACGCGTGGTTCGCAGTAGAAGGGCACTATCGCACAAAGGCAACGCATGGAAACACAAGCACGAACGGCTAGAAAACGTGCATGTCCGCGGAAGAAAGAAGCCTCGATATCCTACTGACTGTTCTATCCTCTTTTCAAAGGTGAACAAAAGCTTCAAAGAGTATTTCAGGCACGGCGTTGTTGCGCATGCACTTTCGAATTTTCGGCATTTACATTTTTTATTTTTAGGTTTTAGGCAGACATTATAAAGTTTTTGAACTCTTTCCTCTTCTTCAAGTGCATAAAGTTTACAGTTAGGCTTCGTTGCGTAGAAAGTAAGCCATAGAAAACACTCGCCCGCAATTATTAATTTGGGAGCAATATACCCAATAAGCTTAACAAATATTACAAAAAAGGATATTTTCTTTTTTACTAAGCTGACGAATTTTAATGTTAATAAATTGATATAGGTTAGGCATGATCCAAGAGCCTCCATATAAAAAGAAGAAAAAAAATTGGGGAGCTTTTCTCCGCATACGCTCAATGGCCGGTTAGCTTTTCTCCGCATCCGCCGGTTTTGGGGTGAGCTTTTCTCCGGTGAGCTTATCTCCGGTGAGCTTTTCTCCGGTGAGCTTTTCTCCGGTGAGCTTTTCTCCGGGATTCGGCAGCTACGGGCCAAAGTTGCCAAACAAGTGCCAGAACTAGGCTTGCTGCCTTGGAGTTCGGCTGATGAGCTATTTGATGTACGCGGGTGGTCTTCATTTTAATTAAATAGAAATCAAGTTTTATTCGGCTGGCCACTTTATCCTATTTTGGGTGTCTCTTGATTTCTCCAGTCCAAAGGTTGGCTGAGTGTTTTGACGCGGCTGGACCAGGCTTTGCAAACGCAAATTGTGCCGGATGTTATACTCGCGCGTAGGTACAGACGCCAATATCGGGACGCGCCGTGAGACTGGTTCGACATTGAGGCGCTTTCACACCGGCGATGCGATCTAGTCGTGCGATAGCTTTCATCGCAAAAGCGACCATCGCGGGCAAAAAGCGACGGAATTTGAGCAGTCGCTTGCTGACCCGACTTTTTGCGATGCGATTTAGTCGCGGAGAGGCTGAGCCAATCAACGGCGTTCGGAGCGAGACTTTTTGAGAAGCGACTCGCCAACGAAGGCGTTGGACTCGCTCATCGCGGACGCCAAAGTGACCATCTAATTATTTATTTTTTTGATGCAATTTTGTCGCATCGCCCGACTGCTCAAATCGCTGAATGCGCCTTTACAGAAAGTGGTGCCATCAAGCTAGCGCTGCGCGAGACTGATGTGCGCACGTCTCCTCAACAGATATCATTATTAGGCGGCCCATTGCAAAAGCGAGCGTGGCTCTGTGCGTGTATTGCATTGTGATTGAGCACTGCGGGGCTCCGTGGCGCCGCTCCCGCATCACACTTGGGGAATTAAAATGAAATCCCCGAACTTGTACTCTTTTAGCGTGTTGGTACTTTTTAAACATTTAGAAAGTGGAGACACATAAGGGACGATACAGACAGAACAATCTTTCAACCTCAACAACATTTTTTTTTTCGGCTTCAAGCTCAAAGCCCGCCCGCTCCGTGGGAGTGCGGGAAGGGGAAATCTTGGGGGAAGGAGAGGAAGCGGAAAAAGTGTACGCAATCCCCCTGTCCTGCGGGGCCAGGTACATCGGGCAAATGGGGCGATGCCTCAACGACCGACTCCGAAAACATCAAATGGACGCCGAAAGAGCTGCTTCGGATTCTCAGCACCCGATCGTCATTCACGGGAGAAAATGTGTCGGCTGCGATCCTAATTTCGCCGGCGCGACAGCCAAGGGAGGCCACTGCGAGCGAGTCGGGAGAGAAATAATTGAGGCCTATCGGATGGCGACAAGCCCGCAAAACATAAAAACATAAGCACCCCTTCCATTTCGCTTTCAAGAAAGGAGATTATCTTTCTGAGGCCCACAATGGAAGCCGAACGCTGACAGACTAGGCAAGGCGACAAGGTCACCGGCAGAAGCGGCCTTTCCTTTCATTCCGTTCCATTTCATTCCAGAGAAGGGCTGGGATTCCCCCGTACCTTATTTCCCTACTGTTGAACAGTAAGCACTGATAGAGTGCAGGCGAGCTGGTAATTAATCGACATCTTGGAAAACCCGAGATGGGGAACGATAAAAAAACGGACGAATACAACAAAATCTCAAACGCAGCTGAATTTTATTGATATGAACACACCAATAAATAGACTCTCAGACAAATGAAAAAGAGAAAGGGCAAAAAGAGAGAGAAAGGGAAAAAAAGAACTCAAACGCAAAACCAGACGACCGACGAGTTCGCCCCCGACAGCCTGAGCCACTCCCAGGCTCCATCACTTTCGCAAAGGGAACCAACCTCCCGAACAACAACAACCCGAAGGTCGACACACTCGGCGACCTCCAAAACGCTAAAGCCTAATCTTCATTTCCTACTTCCAAGCAAACGCTTCCCGATTTTCTTCCCCCACTCTCTCCCCTGTAGCTTTGGCTGTACAGCAGGTTTTTTTTTATTTTTTTAAGTGGTCTTTGTTTTTTTTGTTTTTTTTTTACTCTAAAGCGTTGAAAATGCTGAGAGAGCTTAGCTGCGTTGTTGATGCCCCTTCGACCTCGCCTTTTGCAAATCCTCCCCACCTGCTTTTGTGTCTTCGTGTGGTTGTCAGCGAACGCGACAGCCGCTTTAAGCAAATCAAAAGGGTGGAGCGAAACGCGTGACCTCTCTGTGTAGGACGCGTAGGACAAAAACATTTGGACGAAAGGTTTTTCACGTGACTCTCTCTGTCACGCTGATGGGATCTCTGGGGCTGTTGCTTTCGCCGTTTGCCTAGTTATAGAAATAGGCGGCCACGTAGGTCCGGTTTTCGAAATGCGCTCTTCAGTGTTCTGTTGCTTTCGTGCGTTGCAGACGCGGCCGTGTTTTTTCGTCGCAAACGGCCGGAATACGTCCATGCCAGTTTTTTTGGTAACAGCCATTTTTTTCACCGGAGTTCGTGGAATACTTGTGATGTGTTTGTTGGACACGCTTCGACAAAAACTGCTCTTCGCCGACGACGAGACGTCAGTTGAATGTGCGCAACCTTCTTTATCGAGTGTGTTTGTTGGGTGCCTGAGTTGGAATATGCATCTGTCAAGGATTACGGTATATCGCTCTTTTATTAGTAAGTACACTGCAAGCATGCTTCTGATAGTAGTCCTGCTTTGCTCTGAGTCTCCGCGGTTTTTTGTGTGATGAGTTTTTCTTGGCATGAGGACAGTGTTAATTCTATTTTATAATTTGCATTTCGTTTTACAGAAAAGTGTGACCTTTGTAAATATGTCGAGAATACACTGTGTGTAATGATAGTTGTTTAATAAACTTCTGGGAGCAATCGAAAACATTTTGTTTGTCCGTATATATTATTGATATGCTACAAATGATATGCAACGTCGTACACAACGCAGACTTGCACGACGTTCGGCCAATACGGAGCAGACGCATCGTAGAGTATTTGCACAATATTGCGCGAACACTAGGCCGGGGCAAAACAGCTGTACGGCAATACCTGCCGGATATCAAACGGTGGTGCAAAACTGGACATTTGAGCGATATTGGAACCGACTTTCGGCCGGTACTGGCACGAAACTGCAAAGTATTCCCGTGCTGCTTGGGAACGGAGGTGATGACATCTGACCATCGTGTTTCAGACGCTTGTTTAACTTAATTCTCTTCTGCGGCGCGTGAAAGAGCAATTCTGTGACACACCAGAGATATTCCAAACTTGGGCAGGCCTCTCGGCTTTCTTTGCCACGTTTTTCACTTATATGGAACTTCAGTGGATAGTCAGAGAAGAGCAAAACTTCGGCATGCCCCAAATCGCCAAATAAAGATTTACTGCGGCATTTATGGCTCAAGTCTGGCACTTGGCAGAACTGTGGAGCACCAGAGAAAGGCCAAACTTGGCATGTCCGAAACACCCAAATTAGGCGTAGCTTTGGCAGTTATGGCTCAAGTCTGGCACTTACTTTGGCAACACTGTGGCGGACCGGAGAAAAGCCAAACCCGGCGTGGCCGAAATACCCAAATTAGGCGTTGCTTTGGCAGTTAGGGTTCCAGTCTGGCACTTACTTTGGCAGAACTGTGGCGGACCAGAGAAAAGCCAAACTTGGCATGTCCGAAATACCCAAATTAGGCGTTGCTTTGGCAGTTATGGCTCAAGTCTGGCACTTACTTTGGCAGAACTGTGGCGGACCAGAGAAAGGCCAAACTTGGCATGTCCGAAATACCCAAATTCGGCGTTTCTTTGGCAGTTATGGCTCAAGTAAGCACCCACTTTGGCGCTCCTCTGGCGGACCAGAGAAACGCCAAACCTAGGCATGCCCGGAATTCCCAGATTAGGATTTACTATGGCAGTTATGGCTCAAGTATGGCACCAACTTTGGCGCTCCTCTGGCGGACCAGAGAAACGCCAAACCTTGGCATGCCCCGAATCCCCAGATTAGGATTTACTATGGCAGTTATGGCTCAAGTATGGCACCAACTTTGGCACTCCTCTGGCGTACCAGAGAAGAGCCAAACTTTGGCATGCCCTAGGATCGCCCAACTAAGGCTATAGTTAGGCACCGTACTTTGGCACTGATGAATGCCATGGTGCAAAAACCTAACTGCGCCAAAGTTGGGCCCTTATGTTTGCCAGACCTTTGCCCAAGTTGGGCATTCCTCTGGCGTGCTGCCTGGGATACATGTGCAATACACAATGTCAATTTTCTGCTCTTCATGTTTATGCAATGGACGTAATATCTCTGCCTCTGGTGTTCACACCTGTCACGTGAAATTCGTTTATTTCTTCCGGTTAACTGAACCTTGTGTGGAGAATTGGCCGGTGCAGCGCCTTTTGATATTTCCTTCTCCGTGGCGGTATTTTCCATTGCTAAAGATGTGGTTCAGTTAGTAAACTCGGCATTGCAAAATGTTTCTCAATGCTCATGCCAAGTGTTGCAACATCTTGTTCTTTTCCTTGAATCATAATGTGTGCGTATAGCTACTAAAGAAGATGGGAATTAATAACCTTCAGAAACCTTGCCACTGAAGAAAATTTAAAACATACAGCCGTTCCAGTCATGTCCCCAAAATAGCTTTAGGGCCAGTGGCGCCTTCCTAGGATTTCACAGTGCATGCAAGTGTTGTCAAGGGCAAAAACATGGGGCCACCAACATCGAAACTTCCATACTTGGAGTGCTCCGCATTTGAAATGTTTCCTGGGGTAAATAAAGTGATTTAAAAATGACTGCACATTTTACGCTTCATTTGTTTGGAACATTGAACAACACCGAATACTAGGGGTGCACCAACATAGGAACATATGAAAATGAGCAAATGAACACAAATCGAATAGCAAGCTTTGGTGTTATTATTAATAATCCTGAGAAACTGCCCACTAAAAAAGTAAGACAATTGCGAAAAACGGAGAAGGATACTTCTTAAAGGGGCACAGAGTTTCCGAATATGTACCTATTGGACTTTTCAAAACGAGTTATAATAAAATTGCTCCGAATCTGCGCTTATTGTAGAACTTTCATTGCTTCAGACAATGTATTACGCGAGAAAAATGTCTGCATGTTTTTCAGTAGCACCGAGATGAATAGGTGGTTTTGTAATATAGAATCTGACTTGTATTAACTTTTTGAACAATATAGCATGAAAAACAATCTTCTTTAAGCACTGAAGTGGTTTTTGAAACCACTTCAGTTCTCCTTTAGGTTATCGACAAGTCTTTAGCATATTTTACTAATGTTACAAAACTAAGTGTGGGGATTCTTGGGATGGGTGGATGCTCCATACCTAACTTACTAAACACACAATAAATTTGAATCAACAAATGCTTCTTTTGTTACACAATTTTAATAATGAAATGCTCCTTTGTTTCCACCACCACTAGATATGCACTTTAGCTGCCACACCATGCCTTATCTTAAGAACAAATGCTTTTTGCTTCAAATAGAAATACGACTATAAAGCGCACTTGCCATGTAGCCAGGTAGGGCAATACAGTCGTGTCCAAGCTTATGAGCCTGTAGTGCAAGCGGAGTTTGTTCAAGAGACTCGGCGAGTCGTCTTCCTTTGTGGCACTGTGGTTAGTGCAGAAGAGACACGGCTTTCTGCTACACCCGATGTCATCATTAATGATGGCATGGAGACGCATAAAGAAAAAAAAGAAAGTCGACTTTAAACATTACATAAGAGCGAGTTGCCTATACTCCAAGCAGATACTGAGTTTGCCACGTCTGTACATCTCCTCAAGACGTGGCAGCATTGAAGAAAAATAAAAACGACTCAGGCGTTTTCACGTTTTCAGCAATGTAGGATTCGTCAAATGGGATCTTCAGCAGCACCGTGGCTTTAAGGGACCATACATACAAAAAGCACAGCTGCCTCTTTGTGCACAGCATTCTAAATTGTACTTGGCTGTAAAGGCCATAGCTCCCTTTCTTGGCCAAGTAGTAGTTTCCTTCTGTGCCCCTCACATCATACTTGCCTGTGCAAATTTTCTCTTTACAGTTTTCCAACTTAGGGCACATAATCTCAAGTATGGCATCATGGCTGTCAATGATGCCATCTGGTGTAGCAGAAAGCCATGTCTCTTCTGCACAAACCACAGTCCCACGAGGCGAGACGACTAGCCCAGTCTCTTTTCCAAACTCCTCTCGCGCTACAGGCTCGTATGCTTGCCCATGCCTGGTCGAGGCATTCCCACGGAATGTGTTATTTGTGAGAGTCGCAAGTCCATTCTCAGGAAGAGTTTCTTTCATCTTTGGGACGCACTTGACGTTGGAGGCAGTCACAGAGTTTACGCGAGTCGGTTCAGAGAGCATTTGTTATGCCCCTCGTCCTCGTCTCCAGCTTGACTGCTGCTACACTAGGAATGACAACTAAATCGGTGCAAAATATGTTGCAGGGTGGGCAGCTTTCTGGCAAACATGTTGCATCCTCGTGACTCTGGTGACGGGGAGTTGAGTCCGGCACCTTGGCAGTAGAGCCCGCGTGCAGCTGCGCAGGAGCTGTCAGCGTTTCATGCAAAAGTGTTCCTGCAGTATGTACAAAAATATTCCAAAACAAATCACATTCACTCTTTGACAGGAAGAGAAAATATCCCAGAATGATAGAAGGAAGGTACATAGAGCCCACTTATCAAGTTCCTACCCCGTGTTCTACGGCAATTGCAGCGAA